>PVJX010013343.1:0-47693 GCA_004027295.1 Dolichotis patagonum | reverse complement strand
AACAGTTGGGCGGGCTCAACTCTTTGGCGGGAGTGAAGGAGGGAGGAAGTATGTCATCAGGCAGAGATGTTGTGGAGAGACCAGATAGGTCGCAGTCATGTCCGGCCAGGCAGAGAGGATCATGGGCAATGTAGGCAGATGCACCAAATGCCCACAGGAAGGTGGGATGGGGCGGCAGCAGTGAGGCTATCATGCCGCTCCCTACAATATGCCTCGGTGGGGAGTAGCATCTCCTCACAGTTGACATTTTTGGAGCTGCTCTTTGTCAGTGGTCCTAAAATACAAGGTCCTCTTGATGCCATCTAGGAACTCCTGATGTCATCTGTAATAAGGACAGTATATAATAGGTAGCTGCTGGAGGATAATGGGGACTGAGCTGTGTCAAGGAATCCATTAAGCACTTAAATGATTAATTTTTATTGACTGCTAGTTAGTAAATATTATTTTTTATATCAGCCTGAAAAATAATGAGTAATGGGAGCTATTTAAATTTTTTAGGTTAATTAAAAAACTTATGTCTATTATTTGAATGTTTATTAATATTATAAGACAATTGAAGCAAAGTTTTTTTTTCTAATGTTGAGTTGTAGCAATAGTTCCTATTGGACCCTTGGGAAAGAATCATGGTAACTCCAAGGTATAGGTATGGATGTGGAAAAGGAGGATGTGGGAGAGGAATTGAGTTTCTAGAAATTCTAACTGCCTTTGTCCAGGCAAAATTTCTTTACAGTTAGTAGATGGAATTCTTTTGTTCATTCATTCACATACTCATTCAATAAATGTTAACTGAGTTTGTACTTGGAATAAAACTTTGGATTAGCCAGTTTCCTACCACTCTGCTGGCTCACATTGTCAGCCCACTCTGTCTCCTGTGACTATAATGAATTTCATGATCATAAGAATAAATCTATGTGGAGTTAACCTGATAAATCAAGAAGGCAAACGTTGGCTTTAGAAGACTGCTCTGATGTCAGAGCAATCAGACAATCTTTGCTCTGATGTTCTCAAGCTATATGACCACAAGCAAGTTATGGAAACTCTCTGAGCCCCTCACAAGTTTAATTCTCAGGAAGGAAATCATCTTAGGGGTACATGTGATTTGTCAACAGTTGCCAATACACAGCTGATGCCCCACCCCTCATCTGCCTTGGAACTGGCTATCATGAGCTCTTATCTGCTCCATGGAGAATATTGTTTCTCAGTGAAGTTTGTGAGACCATGTGCATATCATACCACTGACTTTACATCTCAGAGAACAGCTAGGTCCTCCACACCTATCATGTTTCATAACATATTAGATTTAAATCTCAAAGGGCCCAGGAGGGAGCTAACATAGTGATATAGGGGAACGAAACTCCCAAACTACTATATATCCAATAGGAGTTCATGTTCTCTAAAATGGAAGAATGAATTTTAGGAACAACAGAGGTTAAGAGCAGAATATATTTGCTGCCTGAGAAAAAGAAGGGGTCTCAAGGGGGTTGCCAAAGACTCTGTCTTCCCTAGGGACTTTTATAGAGTAAAAACCACAAGGTGAGATGGGTCCAAGGTGAGGAAAATCTGGAAACTCCCAAGTGGAACAGAACTATGGTTAAGATTAATTGCTTAGGTAAAGTTGATTAAATTGGGGACAAAAGAAGCATTCATTTAGTAAGCGGGGATGCTTAACAGCAGTGACTCTTCCTGTAAGGGGTTGGGATAGTGACTTCGGGCTTTGTCAGGGTGATAGAGACCTATTTAGAATATCAGTTCTTAGGGTATTTAATCTTTCATCTTGAAGCTTGGCCCACAATGGGAGGTATCTGTCTCCCCACAGGTGCAGTTTATCTGGGCTTCTGCACAGGCTCCTTCTAGGACCTAGCCCCGTCTGACTGCCTATGATATCTCCATCTAACTCAGCTGCCTGTAACAATAGGTCACAAGGTTGACTGATTTCATAAGAGATTCTAGGGAGAATCACCAGTCATGGTGCCACATCATGTGTTTGTGCAGCTGAAAGCCAGGTGTCAAGATTTGCTTGCCCAAAGTGGTCCAGCCAGTGTGTATGGGACCAAGGTCTTCTGATGCCCTATCAGTTTCCTGTTTAGATTCCTAATCAATAGAGAAAAATATCTTCTGGTCCTTTGCACACAACTGTGTTTGTTTCTGCCTTCCTTGCAAATGCAGTGTTACTGTGTATTGCAGGGAGGGTCCCCCATCATCCTTAGTAGGCATCCCTCCAACAGAGGATGGAACCAGCCCATGGCTCATCATAGCAAGAATGAGGAATAACATCCCAGTCTCCCATTTTCTACTACCAGTTGGAGGAGAGGGCATAAACTGGTCCATGGCTGGTACTTCCTTTTGCTTTCTCTCCTTCAGTTCCCAATAGGCTGAGACAATGTGCCTTGGTGTTCTCCCTGGTTATTATATAGTGACCACTCTCCTCAACTTCAATGTGAGTGCCACTTGACTGCCATCATGGTGCCCTCCCCCCACCCCAGCATTTCAGACTGTACTGTTGCCATTTTGAGGAAGGGAGAGGGAACACTCTGCCATGGCTAAAATCATAGAAGGAGGGATTTGGGCCCATTGTGGACATTCCCTTCCCCCTCTGTAGCCTTCAAGAAGATTCTCTCGGGTGTTGCACTGGATCTCTACCATGACAGCTGACGCTATCTTGGAGCCCTGCACCAATCACAGCCTGAACTTGGGCTGATCAGAGGCCTGCATCTGCTGTATAAGCAACACTCGGAGGAAGACAAGATGGTGGACTGGTAGGTAGCAGGAGAGAGACCCTCTCTGAGAGAGACAGCTCAAATGCCAGAATAAAACACCCTGGAGAGACCCAAACAGAGAGACATAGACTCTCACAACCCAGGAAGACACTAAAGTGCAAAAAACCGCTCGCATATGAGGTCCTGGGGCTACTATTAGTGAAGATAAGATCAGCGAGCATGAGAGTGGCCTGGGCAAACTGTTTGGATCGAAAGATAAGATCAGCGAGCACGGCGCCCTCCTTGAGCTGCCTGAATTCCTGCCTGACCTGAACAAGTGATCCGCACCGAAGCGACTGGCTTGAGCTGCCGGAGCACAGAGCTGAACAGCCCTGCGTGCAGCTCGCCCGGACTGGCCCTGCACTCGACCCACCCGTGAATTCCCACCACAGCCGAGCTGAAGTCAGAGTTTGGGGAGCCCTGCAGTTCATGGGGACTGGCATCAACACGCAGTGAGTGATGGAGACCCTCCCGTGGGAAAGGGGAAACTGACTGGATGACATGTTGGATTTGGGCAGGACAGCCCTAACTCCATAAGGAAGTGGCTTCAGCTGGTTGCTCCCCTCACCAAGCGGATTGGTGGAATCTGCTTGGACTAGACTGTGCCCCTGGTGGGGACCCAGTGAGTCGCTTCAATATTACTTCCCTGACGCAATATTACTTCCCTGCACACTGACGCAGTGAAGGCCTCCAAAGGTTAACTGGCCCAGAAGGGAGGAGCTAGCACACACTGCCCATGGTTGAACTCTAATCTCTGATAACCTATTGAAGAGGGCTAAAGCTCCTAGCCTGCACCCTCTAGAGGAGCCTTAAACAACAAGAAAAGGGTCTGGGAATTACACTGTACACTTGTATGGAAGGAACCAAAAACATGACGAAAGGGAGAAATAAGAAACAACTCCCAGCCACCAACCCTGAGAACATTGATCCAGGAAAGGTAAATACAAAAGAGATTGAGGGCAGCAAAATGTAACATCAAACACAGCATTAGCAGACAAAAATAGATATCTTCAGGACCTCATAAGCGGGACCAAAACTGAAATATTAATTCAAATTATATAAGAGATAAGTAGATTAATAAAAGAAGGGCTGGGCACCTCTCAAGAAGACACAGACAGAAGAATGGAGGAACACAAATGGAGAGAAAAATTTAATGAAGAATTCAGAAAAAACCTATCATTCATGAAGCAAATTCAAAGAGATTATCAGGAAACTAAAGACTCCATAGAAAGCTGGCAAAACTGCTTGAAAGAAACCAAAGACAGACGATCAAAAATTGAACACAGGCTTGCAATGTGGGGTCATGAAAGGGAAGATCTCTTAAAAATAACAAGGGAGCAGGCAGTAAAGATTCAAAAACTGGAAGATGACAAGAGGATCTATAACTTAAGAATAAAGTATGTGAATGAAGAAGCAGGCATCAAACCAGAGGAATTACAAAGGCTATTCACAGCAATTATTAAAGAAAATTTCCTAAGCATAGAAAAAAGAAATGATATGCAGAGGTATGAAGCATACAGAACTCCAGCCATCTACAACCCAAACAGAGCTACACCCAGGCACATAATAATCAAGATCCCAGAAATTCAATATAAGAACAGAATATTAAAAGCCATCAGAGAAAAGAAACAGATCGCCTATAAAGGAAAACCCATCAAAGTCATGGCAGACTTCTCAACACAGACCATCAGGTCAAGAAGAGCTTGGAGCGAAGTAATTCAAGCGCTGAAGGGGAACAATCTCCAGCCCAGATTGATGTATCCTGCAAAACTCTCTCTAGAAATTAATGGAGAAACAAGATGCTTCCATGACAAAGAGGAGCTAGGAGAATTTGTGACCACCAGTTCAACCCTACAAAAAATACTGAAGGACATTCTAGGGAGAGAGAACAAGAATATGAGCATTTCAGGGACAGTGGCAGAGAGGCCTCAGTGAATGAGGTAGACAGTGGAGTGGAAGAGAAAAATAGACTATCAATGGCAGAAAAATAGAATAGCAGAAATGAGACAGAAGATTGGCTATAATCTCTAGTATAGAGGGCCTCAAAATACTAATAGAGAGAAACACAGGCAGAGTAGATCAGGAGATAGGGTCCATTGAGCTGTTCTATATAGGGAGGCAGTGGGACCCAAAACAAGCAGTGCACCCCATGGGAGTGAAAGGGGAGGAATTATCTAAAAAAGGGAGGCAGAGGATACTGTTAATGGGGTAACAAGATTTAAAATTTACATTATTCTCACCCCTCTGCTTGGATGGATTACGTGCTGTTCCAGTTTGTCTACTTACACTAGATTTGAGGACATGGTCAGCCATCCCGAAATAAGAGGACCTATTATGGTAATCATCCCTAATTTTCCTATCAACTTAAACTGAAGCCCTTTATAACTTATACTGTCTTATTATGACTGATCTTATTTGAATCGGTTTGTTAGATTGCTATTTTGTATTGACTGATTTTATTGAAATCTGTTATGATTGATAGCATCAAGTCTAAGTGTATAGGCAACTACACTGAAGATGACAAGATTCACTAAGATACCCACTCTGGTTTTATTATTACTTGCCTTTGAAGTCTTATAATATCTCTAATGCTTCATTTTTATTAATGTTGTTATACACTGCTGAGACACCATGGTAACCATTGTAGATCACCTTGTACTGCGGTTCTATGTGACTTTTTTGCCTCATGCTTTTCTAGGAATTGTTTTGTTTTATCTTGCTTTGTTTTGTTTTTCCTGCTAATACAGAAATGATAGATATACGGGTAGAGTCTGATGCATGTGTAGAGCTTATAAACAGTTTGCGAGAACCAAGTATATAACACATGTGGCAATGAACAACTACTTTGAAGAAAAAGAGACACTACAATACCCAGTGCTGACTCCATAATGTCATGATGTGAAGTCCAGCAAAACTATCACTTTTTGTTCAAAGTGATCTTAGCTTGCTTTGCCTTGTTTAAGTTCAACACACATGAAGGTATGAACAGCTGTTTTGAGGAGAATGAGAGACACTATGACAGCCATTCTTGGCTTTCCTAGTGTCTGGTCTTCAAGACCTGAAATGCCCTCCTCATCCTGCTCAGATCAATTCCATACTAGGTTGTTTCATGTGAATTCCCTGTATGTGACAATATGGACAACTATTTGGAAGAAAACAAGAGTCAATATGATAGAGAGTGAATATCTCCAATTGTCTAGCTTTGAAATTTTTGTCTCTTACATTGCTTTCTTGTGATCCACTTCGCTCTGTTTTGTTGTGTTTAATTCTACCCTTTTGATATAATTGCATGTATATTTGCATGGGTAAAATGGATGACCATATTGCTGTTTTTGTCAGATTGTGGAGTAGAACTGTTAACAGTCTCACTGTTTGAATGTCTACTTTACATGTTTTAACTTTGTAAATTGAACAACTATTTCCAAGAAGTCAGTATGTAATTTGTCAAGCAATAATTTCTTAGGTTTTTTTGTTGTTGTTCTATTCCTTTTTTCCTTGGAATACTGTATTGTTGCTACCCTTTATTATCTTTTGTTTTGTTTTGTTTTTTCTCTTTAAATAAAATTATGAAAAAAAATAAGCAACACTCTGTATATACTTCTTGAACTAGTCTAGGTTGGATCCTTTCAGTGTACTAACCCCCTTGTGCTGCGATATAGGTCCTGTTAATTTGCTTTCTTGTTCCTATAAGCCCACTCATGATTTAGCTCTTGGATAATGGAGGCTTTGAAAGTTTTGCAAATTTATTTGAGATTCTTACCCTGAGTAGTATGAACAGAATGGTGAGTTAAAAAACAAAACAAAACAAAACAAAACAAAACCTATCAGGTCAGTGGTAGCAAATCTATGGCCTGCATGCTACAACAGGCACTCAGAGCACTCTCTGCTGGCATGAGAGCCAAGTTGCCCCAGCATCCCCCAGCTGCTGAGCATTTAGGTTTAATTGCAGTGTTGGCACTTTGAGATAAATAAGTGGGTTTTGGGTTGCCATTTTGGCACTCAGCCCCTAAAAGCTTCACCATCACTGTACTAGGGCCTGGTAGTCCTGAAGATCTCCAGAGACCAGCAGACAATGAATATTAGCAGCAGACACCACCACCTGCTGGACTGGACCTTTGGGGTCCAGCATCAACAAGCACTGGAGAGTGGCAGCTGGCAGTGGCAGTAGCCAGCTGCTGACTCTGTCAGCTGTTGGCATCCAATATTACACAGTGTCATCTGATGGCATCATGACTACCAGCAGAACTGCCCTTTGTCAATTGATATTTTCATCTGAATCAAATGAAAGAACCCCAGGCTGACTAGCAATGATGGGTGATAGCATTCCTAACACTAAAATTGCTTAATAGAATTAAGCATTTGTTTATTAGAAATAGTGACCAGAGTGGAGAAAAATGGAATATTTTGGGAGAAAACAAGAATAGGCTTTGAAGTCTATCAGAAACCTGTCCTAGAGTCTCAGAAGCCACAGGGATGACAAATCTGTTTCCTTGGAGCAAAGAGGGGCTGATCAGCACGATCAGCCTCCCAGGAGCACAGTAGGTACAGGGCCTGCAGCCAAAGCCTCTCCTGTGTGTCTTTGTAGAGAATTATCTTAGCTGGTCTTTGCAGCCTGCCAGATGTTTCTGCCTCAGACTAGTCTGTTTCTCCCCTTAAGGATTTGCCAGAGCTTCTGCAGCTGTTAGAAGCACTGCCCTGAGCACAAGACCCCCATGGCTTCTGAGGGCTGCTAAGTCAGCAGGGAAGCCTGCCCCCAGGGTCGCAGCAGTGTCAAGCTTGGAGAATTGGGCCCAACTGGCATAAAAATGAATACTTTGAAAAGGCTTGGAGGAAATGACTGCTGCTTTCAGGGTGTTTCCAGGCACGGGGCCAGTTGTTGCAAGCCCTCATTTGTTGGAAGCTGTTCTGTCTGCTCAGGTGTGTGGGTCTAAGTAGGCTCATTTTTGCTGGGCATCTCATCCTAGTATTGACTGGAAGTGGCTTCCGTGACAACTCAAGAACAGGGGATGGAGCCCTGAAAGAAGGCTTAGACTACACAGAGACACAGGTATTGTGCCCAGTTCTTCGGGCAGGGTGAGACCAAGGCTAGATGGCATTGAAGAAATCAGTCTGATTTCATTCTACTAGACTATGTGCCCAGACATTCAATCACCTCTGATTTAGTGTCTGATCTGGAGCAGCGGAAAAGCATGGCCTGGGCTGATGATCACTACTTCCTTCATGAAGGGGCCATAAAACTTCATTAGTTGTGGAAGCCATGCAGAAGTAGGTGACAGGCGCAACAGCCCTGCCTTGGCCAGGGTCAGAAACCAACTCTCACTGGCTCACAACAAAGGAGGGTTTATTCTAATGATATAGAAATTTGTAAAATTCTGGTCACAGATAAACTAGTACAGCTGGAAGAGGAGGGTCTGGCTTTGCTTTGAAGAAAAATACCCACAGAGAGACTTGCAGATTCATCCTGGAGATTATTATTCAAAGTACTCAGAAGACTTCCCTACCTCACTCATTTCTGCTTTTCTACACATCTCCCAGGCTCTTCTGTTCCCTAAAGCCTTGATAGAGCTTGGAGGATCAGGAGGAGCCCCAGGGATGGGACTTCATTCTCTTTCTGCTGAGATTTTGATATAGACAACATCACTGAAGCTCTTCTGCACTCACTTTTACTCTTTTTGCAGTAGGTAGAATATTATTTTATCATTAGTCACTAACCATGCCTAATGCACTTCATCAATTGATCTGTGTTGCTCAGGAGCCCTGCTGGCCCAGGAAGCTCTGGCTTTTGTGTGGCCAGACCCCAGAGCCCAAGCTGCATGGCCCTGGGTTCTGACTCTGCCACTTCCCTTGTGGTCTGATTGTTGTAACCTCAGGCTAAGATCCACAGTCTTAAGGACACAGGCTGTGCAAACTGTTCCTTCAGGAGGACTTGTACCATGGCTGTTTTCTTTTGTAAAAAATAAGACCCACAGGGATAGCATTTGTTTTCCTAAGTGAACACTGCTAGGTCATGTTCATTGACTTCTGTAATTCTTCACATGTATATGTCCTAACAAATCATCCACACCTATGTCAACCCTTCTCTATGCAGGTGAGAAAACCTACATATTTGAGTGGGTCAATATTGCCAAACTATATGTATGACACTGAAGCAGGGAAATAGCTATGAAATTCCCCTCCTTGTGTTGAGTTTGGAAGATGTTTGTCAATCTGAGAATTACCCTGACCTGATAGAGCAACCATGATGTGACATCTAAGCTGTAGCCTTTGAGTGGAGTGAGGTTGGTTTAAGATGGAGGCGTAGGGGCACTTTCTTGGAAAATTTCAGTCAGACGGACAATGCAACAATCCCTGATTGCTGATCATAGTTACTAGTTTCAGCAAAGGAATCACTTCCCCATTAGCTTCCTATCTCTATGGAAGACCCTGATTAGCAAACTGTTGGTATCCTCCAATAAGATTTGCCAGCACCACACCCTTTGCCTAACAACTTTAGAGGGCTGCAGTGCTACAGATCTTGGCAGCCCTCTAAACTGAGCCTTAGTGATGGACTGGTGTTAGTGGAGCAGTGAGCTGGAAAGGTGGGGCTGTTTGAACAACCTGAGCGCTCAGCAGACTTGATTTTCATTGCACATTGAAGGCTTGTTTCACTCAACTTTATTTCAAGCTACTTAGCCATGTTAAGGAAATGCCACAGTATAAGTTCTGCAGTGAGGACTTAGTTTAAAGGGAACAGGGAATGACTGACTTCTTGGTGAGGGACCAGACATTTTTATCTATGTATAGATAAAATCCTCTTTATCCTTCAATCCTTAGCCCAGACAGAGTAACTGTGGGATAAATCAGGTGTACAAACTTTGAGAACCTAGACTATTCTTTCCTGAATTGAAGGACAAATAGGGGAAAATGGATCTGTAGCTCAGGGGACACTGATTTACATCATGTCAGTGTCTGCCAGCCCCTTTCCAGAGGGGGTAAGAAGTGTTTGGTGCAGGAGGCAGAAAGCCCAGGAAGCTGGAGTCCTTAGTCCTATAGGGATTCATAGTAGTGACTGTCCTTTGTCTTTCAATGTGGGGTCCTAAGCCCAGGACAGTGTCCTAGAGAAGAACAAGTGAGGGATTGGCATTCCTACCCTGGAAGGAGCTTCCTTTGGAGTCTGATGCTTGCACATAGATCTTAGGTGTGTGATCTTCAGCCCTATTCCTATCCTCACTGGGATTTGTAAGTGCAGAGGCTGCACCCTACAGAGAGAGGGAGCAAACACGTATGTGCTTGAGAGAACAGAAGACAACCTGCCCCATTGTAGGCTCAGAGGACCAGAGAAGGACCTGGGGCTCTTGTGACTCCCATGAAGGACATGAGTGCTACATGGGGAGGGCCTCAGTATGCATGCTGGCTGATTGGAGCTAAAGAGAAACATGGATCTCTAGGAGACTGGGCCCACGTATCTAGGAGTGCATTACTATCACAGTGCCGCTGTAACAGAATGCTGCAAACTAGGGGCTTAGAACTACAGAAATATATTCTCTCACAGTTCTAGAGCCCAGGTATCTGCAGTCTAGGTGTCAGCAGCAGTGTGGGCTCCAGGGTCATTTCCAGATCCTGGGTTGCTAGCACTTTTGTCTCTGTCTAGCATTGTCAATTAAGTCTCCATCATCTCACAGCCTTCTTCCTGTGGGCCTCTATGTCCTCATAGAGTTTTCTTACAAGTGCATCTATCACTAGACATAAGTGACATAAGACATAAGCTAATCTGGTATTGACAGAGGGGAACGAAACTCTTAACCTACTATATGTTCAGTATGAGCTCCTGTTCTCTAAAATTGAAGAATAAATTTTAGGAACAACACAGGTTAAGAGCACAATATATTTATTGAGAGAATGGAAGCTTCTGTCTGAGAGAGACAGACACAGACAGACAGACAGACAGACAGAGAGGGGTCCCCAGGGGATTGGCAAAGACTGTCTTTTCTCGAGACTTTTATAGAGCAAAACCATAAAGTGAGGCAGGTCTAGGGTAAGGAAAACATGGGAACTCACAAGGTGGGCATAAGGTGGGACAGAACTATGGTCAACCAATAAGATTAATGGCTCAGGTAAAATTGAGTAAACAGGATAAATGGGGAAGCAAGTTACATAAACAAGCAGGCATGCTTAAAGAGCAGTGAGCCTTCCAGTAGGGGGCTGGAATAGTGACTACTGGCTTCCTCAGGGTAGTAGAGACCTATTTAGAGTATCAACCCTTAGGATGTGGGTACTTTTGTTAGATCTTTTGTCTTGAGGCCTAGCCCACAGTGGGAGGTGTCTGTCTCCCCCAAAGTTGCAAGTTATCTGGCCTTCTGCGCTGGCTTCTTCTAAGGCCTAGCCTTGCCTTCCTGTAATATTTCTATCTGTAACAGTATGACCTCGTTTTAACTAAGTACATCTGCTAAGATCCTATTTTCAAATAAAACTACATTCTGAGGTTCCAGGTAGATATGAACTTTTTTGTGTGTGTTTATTTGGCTTTTTTTTTATTTTAAAAAGCTGAACAAAGAAAAAGGATACAAATGGTACACAATTTCATAAAAGAAAAAACAGTAGGGAATCAACACTGGTTAATATATTGCATATTATTATCTCAGAACTAATTGTTCAGGTTATAAAATCTAGACATAAAAGTGATCAATCAATGACAGCACAAACTGTTCTTTTTGATGAACAGAGATTAGTATAATTATCTAGCGTATGTATACATACATAACATTTATACATGTTTACCAACATACATATAATCTTTTCCTTTCTTCTTTTTTTCCTTTGCCTATCTCAGTAGTTGTGTCCTTCTGAGCATTTTCTCTCCCTTTCATTATTACAATATCTATTGTATATTTTGGATTTTATTATTCTTTCAGATTTTTATCTTTTATTATCTTTTTATATGAGGGAGACAATATGATATTTATAAATGTGAGTTTGACTTATTTCACTTATGAGTATGGTCTCAAATTGCCTCCATTTACCTATAAAAGCCTCAAGATTATCCTTTTTATAGTTCAGTGATATTCCATTGTATAAAAATACCACGTCTTTTTTTATCCATTCTGTGGTTGATGGGCATTTTAGTTGTTTCCAAGATTTAGCTATTATACCTGTGCTGCTGTAAACATGGGTGCACATATATCACCGTGGCATGATGTTTTCAATTTTTCTGGGAAAATGCCCAGAAGGGGAACACCTGGAGTAAATGGAACTTCCAACCCTAGATTTTTGAGGAATCTCCAGAATGACCTCCACAATGGCTACACCAGTCTACACTCCCACCAACAGTGGAGCAGTGTTCGTTTTTCCTCATAGCCCCACCAACATTTGTTATCATTTAATTTCTTGATGGCAGCCATTCTTTTGAGTGAAATGGAATCTCAGTGTTGTTTGAATTTGCAGTTCTTAAATGACCAGTAATTTTGAGCATGTTTTCATATATTTATTTGCCATTTGTATTTCTTCATCTGAGAAATGTGTGTTCATTTCAGATGCCCATTTTTGGGTTGGGTCTTTGAATTTGCGGGGGTCTGATGTTTTTCAGTTCTTCATATGTTCTGGATATAAGTCCTTTGTATGAATAGAAGTCTTTCCCGTTCTGTGAGTTTTCTCTTTACTCTGTTGATTTCTTTTGAAGTACCAAAACTCTTTAATAAGATGAGATCTCAGTTGTTGATTCTTTGAAGTACTTCCCGTGCAGTTTTCATTTTGTTCATGAGCTCTTTGCCTACCCCTATGTCTTCAAGATTTCTACCTACTTTGTCATCCAGTAGATTTAGTGTTTATGTTTTAATATTTACAACTTTGATCCATTTTGACTTTAGTTTATTGCACAATGATAAACACGGATCTAGCATCAGTTTTTGGTATATGGAAAGCCAATTTTTCCAGTACCATTTATTAAAGAGACTATCTTTCTTCCAGTGAATGTTTAGCCCCTTTACCAAAGATAAGATGGCTAAGTGTCTCTGTATTTGTGTCTTCATCTTCTAATCTGTTCCATTGATCCTCAGGTCTGTTTTTTTTTTTTTTCTTTTTGCCAGCACGATGCTGATTTTATCACTGTAGATTTGTAGTTGTAATTTCAAGTCAGGGACTATGATACTTCCTGCCTTGTCTTTACCCAGGATTGCCTTTGCTATTGTAGATCTCTTCTGTTTCCAAATTAATTTTAAGAATGTTTTCTCTAGATCTGTAAGGTATGTCATTGGCATTTTGATCAGAATTGCATTAAATCTGTTTTGGGAGTATGGCCATTTTCACAATGTTGGTTCTTCCTATCCAAGAGCAAGAGATATCTTTCCATTTTTTAATATTCTCTTCAATTTCCTTTTTTTAGAGTATGATAGTTTTCAGTGTATAGATCTTTTATATCCTTTGTTAGGTTGATTCCTAAGTATTCCATTGTTTTGGATGCCATTTTGAAAAGTTTCATTTCCATAATTTCTCTTTCAATGGTTTGTTGTTTGTGTAGAGGAATGGTATTTATTTCTGATTTTTGACTTTATATCCAGCTACACTGCTGAATAAGTTTATTAACTCTAGTAATCTTTTGATAGAGTTTTTATTATGAACAAGTGTTAGACTTTATCAAAAGCTTTTTCTGCATTTATCAAGATAAACATGTGATTTTTGTCCCTTTGTCTCCGTTGATGTGGTATACTACATTTATTGATGTGCATATATTAAAACATCCCTGCATTCCTGGGGTAAATCCCACTTGGTCATGACATATAATGTTTTTGATGATTTGTTGCATTCTTTTGCCAGTATTTCATTGAGAACTTTTACATCAATGTTTATTATGGAGTTGGCCTATAGTTTTCCTTTTTGGTTGGGTTTTTCTCTATTTTTGGTATCAGAGTAACACTTGCCTCCAGGAATGAGTTAGGGAGAATTTCTTCCCTTTCAATTTCATTGAAAAGTTTGAGGAGTATTAACATTAAATCTTCTCTAAATTTCTTTAGAATTCAGTGGTGAATCCATCAAGACCTGGGCTTTTCTTTGTTCGTAAGTTTTAATCACATTTTCAATTTCAGTAAGTGATATTGGATTATTAAAAATTGTTATATCTTTTTGATTCAACTTTGGTAATTCATATATTTCTAGACGTCTGTCCATTTTCTCTGTGTTTTCCAACCTATGTGCATAAAAATTTTCAAAGTAAGTGTTTGTATTATTTTGAATTTCCAGAGGATTTGTGATTTGCTCTTCTCTTTCTAGCAACTTGAGGTGTAATATTAGGTTGCTTATTCATGCTCTTTCTGTTTTCTTGATGTGGCAATTCATTGCTATATATTTTCCACTTAGGACTGCTTTCATTGCATCCCACAGGTTTCAATATGTTGTCTCTGCATTTTCATTGAATTGTAAGTATTGTTTAATTTCTACTTTAATTTCATCTGCAATCCATTGGTTGTTCAAAGGGTTGTTATTTAATTTCCATCTGTTTATGTAGGTTTTACAGTTTCTTTTATCATTTTTTTCCAATTTCAGTGCACAGTGGTCAGATACTATGTATAGGATAATTTTAATACTTTTGCATATACTGAAGAATATTCTATGGGCTAATATATGGTCTATTTTGGAGAATGTCCATGTGCAGCTGAGAAGAATGTATATTTTGATGTGGTTGCATGGAACACTCTGTAAACATCTACTAAGTCCATTTGCTCACAGATTTGATTCAGTTCTGTTATTTCTTTGCTGATTTTTTTTCTAGTTGATCTATCTGTTTGTGATAGTGGAGGTCCCCTATCACAATCGTGTTAGTGCACATTTGGTTTTTCATGTCTATTAGTATAGTTGTGTGCTCCTGTATTTGGTGCATAATTATTTATGATTGTTAGCTCTTCCTCTTGAATTATTCCACTAACAATTATGTGGTGACCTTCTTTATCTCTTTTGATCATTTTTGGTTTGAAGTTCATACTGTCTGCAAACATAATAGCTACCACTGGTTTTTTCTGGGTTCCTATTGCATGGAATACTCTTTTCCACCCTTTGACTTTTAGCCTATGAGTTTCCTTCTGAGCCAGATGTGTTTCTTGTATACAGCATATTGTTGGATCCTGTTTCTTGATCCATTCTGTCAACTTATTTCTTTCAATAGTTGAATTGAGGCCATTTACATTGATGGATATAAATGATATGTACTGGCTAAACATAGTCATGTTATTTTCATGCTGTTAATTTCCTGCTTTCCCCCCTTGTTTAATTGCTTGCCCTGGCTGGTGTTTTCTTTCTGTTGTTGTTCTGGAAATTGTAATCATTTTATCTCTGTCTAGTATGTCTTTCAATACTCTTTCTATGGTTCATTTGGTGGACATGAATTTCTTCAGTTCTTCTCTGTCATGGAAGTATCTTATTTCTGCATTAATTTTCAAAGGAAGTTTTACAGAGTTCATCAATCGGGGTTGAAATTTGTGTTCTTTCAGGACTTGAAACACTTCAGTCTAAGCTTGTCTTGACTTGAAGGTTTGTGCTGGGAAGTCTGCCATGACTCTAATGGGCTTGATAGGTGAGTTGTGTCTTTTTTCTGACAGCTTTGAGGATTGTGTTTTTATGATGAATTTATGGGATCTTAGTTATTATGTGTCTGGGTGTAAATTCATTTTGTTTAGTACTGTTTGGCATCTATATGCCTCACTTATCTGTGTATCTGATTCATACTTGGGAAATTTTCTGCTATTACTTTTATGAATAGTTTGCCAATGTCATTTGCATTGACTCTTGCATCTTCATTGATGCCTGTTAATCTTATGTTGTTTCTCTTTACATTGTCTTGAAGTTGTTCAATTGTCATTTCATGTTGTCTTGTTATTTTTAAAGGTTCTTTCCTTTTATGGTTGCTGGCTGCAATCCTGTCCTCAAGGTCTGAAATTCTATCCTCAGCTTCATTCAGTTTTGTTAGCTTTCAATAGAATTTTTTATTTCCTGGTTATCTCTTTGAATTTGTTTCATGCATTCTACTTGCTTTCTGTGTTGTTCATTCAAAGTTTCCATCATCTTCCCATGCTCCTGTACTTTTTAAAAATCTGTATCTTCTCTAGCTATGCTGAGCAACTCCTTTATTAAGGTTGTCATTTCTTTCTTTATATGAGAGATTATTTCTAATCTGATTTCTTCCATAGCCTCATGGCTTTGTTTGTTTATTTCACTTGCTACCTTTTCAGAAATTTCAGGTGTTTGACTTCTAAAGTTCTTTATTTTGATGTCTCCTATACTTCTTCCTGATGGACTGGATGTTTTAGATTGCATTTTGCTGTTTTGTTGTCATTTACACTTCTTGGGTTAATATTTTGGTCTTTTCAAAACCACTAGTCTCAACTCTCTTTCACGTGTGTCCTAGGGTCCTACTGTGTGGTTGATGTTTGTCCACTTGCTGAGTCCCACAGTGATGGGGAGAGACCAGTCACCTGATTTCTCCTGCAGGGCTTGTTGGGTCAGTCATATATTCTTTCTAGGCTGACTAGCCTAGGAGTATTGATGTAAGTCAACCCTTAGTTCCTATTGTTACTATGACTTCAGGCTGTTCCAGGCCACCAGATTGACCTGGCTGTAGTATGCACCTCACTTGGGGATCTACTGTGATACTGGGTGTTTTATAGGCCCCTTTGATTATCTCTGGGTTGGGGGAGGCCTTGTGAGTACTCTCCTCAGCAAACCTGGTGTTCTCTGTATGGAATATGGACTCACACTCCTGCCAGACTCGCCAACATTCTAAAGCTGAGCGTTCAGTACTACTCCTGTTTATTCACTGAGGTCCTCTATTTGAGGGAGAAACTCACCACATTGTTGCAAGTGTGTTGAAGTCCTCTGTGTGGGTGAGGGATTTCTGAGGCTCCCACCAGCCCACCAATGTTCTGCAGGTGGTAGAAGGGGTTGCTAGCTGTCTGTGGGCTGCTGTAGTCTTTTGAATACAGGGGAGATGGTGATCCTGCCAGCCCTTAGGTCCATGAAGTGAGGAAGGAGGTGAGGCCAAACTGGATATAAACTTTTGAGGAAGACATTCAGCGCAGTGCATGAAAATATTCCCAAACTGACAGATGAGACTCTGCCTTCCATGTAGTTTCCTTAAGGTTAAATGGCTTTCACATCTGGGCTCAGTTCTCAACAGCCTGCATTACTCAGATCTTCCTCACTTTTTGCTACTCTTTAGCTATCCCAGCCAGCCCCAGGAGATGTCTTGCTTCTTTACCTGCCTCTATGAAAATGTATCAGTAGTCATGTTGGCATATGGGTAAGGGAAATATGTCTTAGGAGTGAAAATATCCCTTGCTGGGAGGCAGAGTGGTCCTCTGGCCATGACTGTCTGTCACTGGTGAAACTCACACTATGAGCCCCTTCCCAGAATCTTGGTCTCAGATTTCCAACTGGGTTTTATCAAAACTGTTCTGAGCTAGTGTTCTGGTCCAGACAGATGATATATTCCCAGGATGTTGCCACATCTATGACCTCTCATCACACTAGAATCAGAGTGGATTAAATACCACCTGGGATAAAGTGGACTGTCAGCTCTTTACAATTATGCTGTGAGATGGGATAGATGTGGCCAGTGCTCCCTGGTCACTGATTTTCATCAAAGCTCTACCCTGTTCTTGCTTCCCATGCTCCATCTTTTCTGAGAGATGGCAGGCCCCTTATATTCTCAGGAATACTTTTTATTTTAAAAAAAGGTTTCTTCCATTTCATGAAAAGAAATTCTTGGCAAGAATTTACTATATCAATTTTATATTTTGTTTTTTGAATTTTATTTAAAAATAATTTGGGTAGCACTGTCACATTTGTAGGTATAGACTTTTCATAATTTTTTAAATCAGTATATGTGTTTAGTACATAATGTTTACATTCCTTGTGGGAAGCTGATAGAAGTACATAACACATTTTAATTCTCTTTCCTCCCCTTTCCCTTTAGTTGCTCCTCCCTCCACTTGTTTCTTGATTCTTTTCTTTTTTAGAGTATACAGAGCTTACACTCTTGGTGTGGAGTTGGTTCATATATATAACACATCTGAGTTTAGTACTCTGCACTAGTCACTTTCCTATGGATTTTATATAGAGACAGAATCTCCATGTATTTCATGGACTCACCTTGTACTCCTGTTCCTGTGCTGAAGACTTCTCCATTCCTTGGCTATTTAAATTAATTTTCCAGTGGCTGGACTTTTTGCCAATCATACATTTCCTACAAGAATACAGTCAACATGTTTCTTGAAATTTGGAGACCTAGGACGCTTGTCTTTTCTTGCTTGTACTCTACTATTTATAAGGTAGGCTTTTCATTCTCCCTAGGTACCCTATGGAATCTCCCCACTGGTTATCTTAGGATGTGCCATAGGAACCTCTCACCCTCTTTCCTGGTGACTGCACTTATGACTGAGCCATTTTCCTAGAAGTATTGCTGGTTGTTGTTCCTTCTCTGAGCTGTTAAGCAGCTGCTCTGTGGCTCTGTGGCTCAGAATCTTGTAGCTGTTGCTTCATACCTTCCAACAGTGACTATTGTGGCTGAGAAAGTCTCCATGCCAGCCTTACTGTTTCTAGTCCTCTTAGTGAATTCTCTAAGTAGATGGATGAGGGATCATTTCCTCAGACTTGAAAATCAGTGCCTTAGCCAGGATATGTCTTATAGCTTGTTCTTATAATTTTATTCAGAAATCTGATATGGGACTTTGAACTGTAGCCAAAAGATATTTTTTTCTATAATCTTCCATTGAGTCTTTGCTAACTTTGGTTCACCATAGACCTGGCTTTTAATTCCTGGAAAACCATTTTTTCTTATGTTAGCATATTGCTGCATTTGTGCCAATCATCTCTCTGTAATTATTCTACTACCTGCTCTGCTCTTTTGATGTCCTCTGTGGTAATTGCAGGTCTTTCTCTGTCATTAATTCTGTGTTAGTTATGCATAGCCTCTTTCTCTATGTCTTGACTTTATATAGTATATATATAATGATGGTGTTTTGCATTAATTTATATTCTGGAGTCTTTGATTTCCATTTTCATCATATTTTGTTTTATAATTTCATCTTTGAGTGACTATTTTTTATTGAACTTCTGTTCTTACTATGTCCCTCTAAGGCATGAGGCACACATGGGGAATTTTCTTCTCTGTTCCTCAGGGAAGTGATATAGGGGAATGAAACTCCTGACCTACTATGTCCAGTACGAGTTCGTGTTCTCTAAAATCAAAGAATGAATTTTAGGAACAATGGAGGTTAAGAGTAGAATATATTTATCGAGAGAAAGAGAGCTTCTGTCTGAGAGAAACAGAAGGGGTCCCGAGTGGGTTGCCAAGGACTCTGTCTTTTCCAGGAACTTTTATAGAGTAAAATAATGGGGTGAGATGGGATCAAGGTGGGGAAAACTGGGAACTCACAAGGCAGATGGGCATAAGGTGGGACAGAACTATGGTAAGATTAATAGTTCAGGTAAAATTGATTAAATTGGAGGCAAATGGGGAAGTGAGTCCCATAGAAAGCAGGCATTCTTAGAGAGCAGTGACTTCCCCTTAGGGGTTGGAATGGTGGCTCCTGACTTGCTCAGGGTGATGGGGAGCTATTTAGAATATCAGTCCTTAGGATATGGCTGCTTTTGTTTGGCCTTTTGTCTTGGAGGCCTGGCCCACAGCAAGATGTGTCTGTTTCCTCATAATTACAAGGTATCTGGGCTTCTGCATTGGCTCCTTCAAGGACCTAGCCTTGTCTCACTGCCTATAATATTTCTAACTAACTATGCTGCCTGCAACAAAAGACCTTGGTTAAGCTTCTAGATCTTTTATCTGTCTTTCAAAAGATATGTTTTTCCCTTCCATTTCCTTCCCTTTCCTTTTCTTCTCCCTCCTCCTTTTCATCCCAAGATATTACCTTTGGCTGCGTGGGTGTGATCTGAACTCCTTTAACACAAGGCATCTAAGACTTTGTTATACAATTGCTTTGCAGTGCTGCAATCAGGCATAACCTGATCAACTAAATGGGAGCCTCTGGGGTGAGATTCCGCCATCTGCCCTTCAAAACCTTTCAGCTATACCCAGTGTGCTGCTAAGGTTGAGAACTACTGCTTTAGTGGGATTATATAGGAGGCGAAGAAAATAATCAGTTATATCAATTTAACCCTTATCATAACAAAAGGATAACCATGTGCAACCATGTTCTGAATTGGTGCATTGACCTATGAGGCTCATGAATATTGTAAACCCAGACCCTCGTGGCAGAGGCAAGGAGTCCCATGGTCTAGGACTCTTCTGCCTTCCAATGGTCCTGCTGAATGAGGCCTTGTCTGTTTTCCACTGGGCATGCTCCAGGCCTCTGCTGCTGCTCAGAAGGCTTCACCCAGAAGATACTTGCTGTCTCACTCTGTTTCTGAACATTTATTTATCTGGGGAAAAATGTCTTTTCTCAATGTCAGTCCGAGCTGCATTTTTTTCCTAGCTACTGCTGAAGCCAGAACCTAAACCATTACATTGAAACCAAGCTGTGAATTGTTCATTCCTCACTAATTCCCAAATGGGATTCAAGGTTTTTGTTTACATTCTTTAAAAAAATTCACATTTAGCCTGAGGCTCAGTGGGAGGAATTTTAAACATTTGTTGAAAGCTGTAAAGAAGAGTTGGAAATGAAAAGACCACTCAACTTTAACTAGAGCCATCATTTTTTAAAAAGCTCGTCATTAAGTAGAAGGAGTGTGGTCCTGACTGAGCAACAATCTCTGGCCACTAGTGGAATGTTAATTTCATCAGACATGTCTGTTGAGATGAATTGGTTAAAGAACAATTGCTGAACCAGGTAGAACTCTATTACAATGGATAGCATTATGATTCAGGGCTCCTAGCATTTATAGAATATTAATTTGGTCAGGAATTGTGCTCAGAGCCAGGCACTGGCTTACCCTGTAAACCAGCTAATGCTGGCGCAGACGTAGATTGGAGAGCCAAGAGTGGTATATCCTGCTGCCAAGCATGATCTGAAGCAGATAAATCTAGGACAGTAAATGCTTTCTCTGCTCATGCTGTGAAGCACCTTTCTTATCAGGGAGTCTGAATTATAATTTGTCTTGTTTATCCAGAATAAAGAGCATTGGATTTCTTGCTCTCCTCTTACCCATGTCTCAGCCAATCTGTGGTAATTTACAAACTGCTTACAGAACCAAACATCATGAAGAGTTGGGCTTTGAGGAGGAAGGGCAAAACTCCTGTGGAAAAGGCACAACCTTAGGGTACAGATAATGTCCTGAGATGTGAGCTGGTGGTGTGGTCTTTGGTATCTGGTTGTAGAAAGGGTGTGGATCCCTCAGTATGTTGAACTTAAACAAAAGAAAACAAAACAAAACAAAACAAAACAGGTTAAAATCTCTCTGAACAAAGAATAATAGTATGGCTGGATTTCACTTCATGACACTATGGAATCAGCACTGGGTACCTTAATGTCTCTTTTTCTTCAGAGTAGTTGTTCATTTCATCATGCATTATATAATCAGTTCTCATAAACTGTTTATAGGTTCTATGCATGCATGAGTCTCTACATGTGTTTCTATCCTTTATGTATTAGAGGGAAAAACAAAACATAGCAAGACAAAACAAAACAAACTCTTACAAAAACATGAAACAGAAAAGTCATATAAAACCACAGTACAAGGTGATCTACAATGGTTACTGTGTTGTCTCTTGTTTTCTTCAATAGAATTGTCCATATCATCAGGCATAGTATAATTGAATATAGCAGTACATAACAATATTAATAAAAACAAAACATTATAGACAGTATAAAACTTCAAAAGCAGGTAATAATCAAACCTGAGTGGGTATCCTAGTGAATCTTGTCATCTTCAGTGTAGTTACCTATACTCTCAGACTTGATACTATCAATCATAACATCTGAATACAATCTGTCAATAGAAAACAAAAATCTAACAAACCAGATTCAAATAAGATCAGTCATGATAAAACAGTGTAAGTTATACAGGGCTACAGATTAAGTTAGTAGGAAATTAAGGATGATTACTGTCCTATATTCTGCTATTTTCAGGATAGCTGTCTGTGCCCTCAAGTCTAGTACAAGTAGACAAACTGGAACAGAATATAATCCATCTAAACAAAGCAGTGTGAGTAATGTGGGTTTTAGATCCTGTGGGGTGCTGAGTTTTAATTCCTCTTGCAGTCTTTTGAAGTTTCCATCATCCTTTTGTTGAAATCTGACAGTCCTCAGTGGCAGGCTCTCTTCACAGCCCATTGCGGCCTCTGTGTGTTCTGCGTGGCAGATGTGAGTTGCTTCCAGCTCAGAAGCCCATCACAGTATCTGTTAGAAAGTGTGAAAAATTGATACTGAAGGGCCTTTAGCTCAGAGACTTGAACGCTGTGTTTGAAGCCCAGAGGTTTGACTCTCATTCACACACCTTTCGCTGTGTTACAAAGTTGGGATGACAGCAAAGCAGTCACATCCTTATGGTTAGGTCCTGTGCCAAAGGCTTTTTGGAAACATGGTACTGCAGGGAGGTGGAGGAGCATTTAGAAAGTGGTTATAGGCCCAGAAACAATGGAGATTGCCAACCATGGACTGAAGCCTCTGCAACTGTGAGCCAAAGTAAGTGTTTCCTCCCTTAAGCTGTTTTTCTCAGATATTCTGTCACAGCAACAGAAAGCTAACACACACATGATGTAGAAAGGGTGCTATATGTTGGGGTGGCTGAATTCAGACTCTAGTGGTCTTCCCTTTAGAATTAAATGTTGAGTTAAAGAAAAGTTTGAGAGTTGAGATTTAAAACTCAATAGAAGTTGTTATTCAGGCGTCTGTTTGCCAGACTTATAAAACGATGTTGTCAATAACTTTTCGGTTATTGGAAGTGGTGCCGTTCTCAGACGTCTGCTGGAATCAGAGGATACTAGAGGCCTCAGGAAGAAGCTAATCTTGGTCAGAAAACCTGATGAGAGCATTGGTATGAAAATATTCAGCTAATAATATAATTATTAATTAGTAACTACAGCTGATCACATGCTTACAAGGTGTCAGACACTAAATTGTAAAACTTAACCCTCAGAATGTCACAGTGATTGGACATAGGCATTAGCATTTGCAGAGGGAAGTTGATCTGATTTCCAGGTACTGATCAGAGACTGAGCTGGGCTCATACATAGGCTGGAAGATGCAAGACAGTGCTCTTTGAATTTATCCATTTCACCACTCTCCACCTTCTTCACCTGGTAATAGCAAGAAGAAAATAGGAGTATAGACTCGGGTGGCGCTAGATCCCATTTGATGACAGATGCATAGGGGTGAGCAGATGGCTTCTCCATTTTCATGCATGCTTGAACATTTCTATAAGAAGCAAAGTTGAGAAATATTACCATATAGATGGAGAAATAAAAGCCATGACCTAGAGATAACAAACAACTTGTATTTACTAGTTTGAATCAAGCTTTTGGATGTTTTGCTTTTTGGAAGATAGAGAGATAGGGCCTGGCTTCAAAATTGTGCTGGAAGATAATATTCCCTAGTGGTTGCCCTTGTCCTGCTGTGTTCACCAGCCTTTCCTGTATAGGTCCAGACTGGAACCAGTATAAATCCAGACTCAGGGAAATTTTAGCAATTCAACTACAGGTAGTCAATTCTGCCTTAGAGTCTTATGTATGTGTACGTATGTGTACATGTGTGATTCATGTGTCTCTGTGTATGCATCTGTGTATGTGTTTGTCTATTTGTATGTATGCATGTGTTTGTATTGTTTATGTATGCACATACAAATTTATGTAGACACATTTGCATATGGGCATATGTGTGTGCTGTGTGCACAGATACATTTATGTATATATGTGTACATGTATGTATGTCCATGTGTATTTTGTTGTGTGTGTGTATATGTCTTTGAGGAAAAAATTGTTCTCTCATGTTTAACAACAACAACAACAACAACAACAACAACAAAAAACCCAGGGCTTGTTGTGTGATAGTGTTCCATAAGTATAAATAATTATAATAGTGAATGAAAGAACTTTTCTGAAAAAGTGACTAAACCTTTATTTAAACCACCATCCTTCTCCTTTTGCTACATTCCTTTTATCCTACCTAATGCATAATGATGCTAAGAATTAAACATGAAGTCACACAGCCCACACCCTGCTGCTGACATTCCCATAACCCAGGGTGGTAGTTTGGTCCAGCATGGGGGATGTAATTCAGTGTGAAGCAAAGAGTTCTATTTTTTTTTTATTTTGAGATAAGTTCTTGATAATTTGCCCATGCTGGGCTTGAACTGATAATCCTCTTGCCTCAGCCTCTCCAAATTCTGGGATTAAAGGTATGTACCACTGTGTCCAACCCTCTCAATTAGGATTTCTGGGGTGTCTATTATGTGCCAGAGCCTAGACAGAGGCTCAGGATCCACAGTGACCTAGTAAAGCACACTAACCCAGGAGTGCAGTGCTGTAAAAGGTAAACCAAGCACTGAATACACGGATGCAACAGTGGCTGAGGGGGCTCACTGAGTGGGGCAGGCAGTGGAATGGAGGGGAAAAATAGGCAGCCAAGGGCAGGAAAATAGCATAGCAGAGATGTGGCAGTCCATGTTGGCTATAGTCGCTAATACAGATGGCCTCAATTCATCAATAAAAAGAAACATAGGTAGAGTGGATCAGGAGAGAAGGTCCATCAAAATGCTTTACACAAGAAACACATTTAACGCAAAAGGATGTTCATAGACTGAAAGTCAAAGGAGAGAGAACAATGTGACAGGGAACCAGAAGGAAGTGGGGGTAGCTTGCCCATCAGCTGAAGACTGGATAAGAAAGTCATGGCATTTTTATACAATGGAAAGCTACTCAGCTATAAAGAGAGACAACCTTGAGGCTCCTGTAGGTAAATGGATACAACTTGAGATCATGCTCACGGGTGAAATGTTTCAGAGTCACAGGGGTAAATATCGTGTTGTCTCCCTAGTATAAAAGCTAAAGGAGTTAGTGGGATTCAAAATGCACAATACATATGTGAAAGTGAAAGGGGATAAGTGTCTAAACAGGGAAGTCAGTGGCCTTTGTTGCTCTATTATTGTGATTTGAAACCCATATTGTTTTCATTGCTCTGTTTAGTTTGATTTTAGTCTGTTTTGGTTTGTCTAGTTTTATTATATTTGACGGCATGGACAGCTATTTTAAAGATAACAAAATATATTATAGTAGCCATTTTTGATTTTCTATTAGTTTGTTTTGAAGCTTTGTATTTCTTTCATTGTTTTGTTTTGACTGATTTTATTCTATTTTTCTTTGTTTGATTATATCATGTCTGATGGTATAGGCAACTACTCTGAAGACAACAAGATACATTAAGGTACCTGTTATAGATTAAAAACTGGTGTTCAACTTAACGCCAGTGGAATTAAATCACTATGGTACTGAGTGTAGATGTTTCACCTAAAAAAAGTTGCCAGGATAAATAGAGATGCAGAGAAGGAGAAGGGAAGCATTGAGGCATTGAGGCATTGTGGATTCTCCTACATGTTGCTGTTTGAACCACTGGTTCTCCTGGAGAAGCTCTGGTTTTTACAGTGAGCATTGCTTCCTGGCTCCAGAGGGGAAGACGTGTTGCCTAATCTTCAGGACAAACTCTTCATTCTGGCTTCCTGCAATGTACTCGGCTGTGCTTATTGTCGGAGGAGTTCGGTGCCTCAATGTGCTAAGGATGGCTGCGGTGATTTTCAGGACAGCCCTGGTATTTGTTTTGAGTGTGACTTTTTGACTCCAGCGTAGAACCCTCAACCTATCAGCACAGCTCCTTCACCCTGCTGGCATAGATTTCCTAGTTTTTCACTGCTGACCTTTGGGCCTTCCCAGCATGGATCCGTAAAAGAGACTGGCGTGAGTTCTTCTTGTGGGCTCTAGACCTCCAGTTGGCCTCATGGGAGGCATTGTCATGAACTCTGGGTTTTCATTTGGACTCATTGTGGACATTGCTGTGGCATTCAGGCCCTTGAGTAAACATTCTATGTCTTTGGTGTTGAGGATATATTTCCTGCATTTTATTGTGTTAATTCTGGGTGACCATCATAAAAATAATATTGTAAACTTCACGTCCTGATTCTAATTGTTCTGTGTATAACCCTTGACTACAACATTGGTGCTGACACAGCTGGTCTGTGAGCTGAATGCATGGTGCTAACACAGACTTGGAGTTGTTCTGGGGTAATACACTGCTTCCCTGTGAGGACCAGTAAGATGGAAAACCTGTTAGCTCAGGAGAGACAGAGCAAGTGGCTGAGACTCAGGCAGACCTGGTTATACGACTGTTCATCTCCCTGGCAAGCACTCAGAGGCCTCACCCTGTAGCACTTTTGCTCAGGAGAGAAGCCTGGGTACTCAGAATTGTACTCCAGAAAAAGTGCCTCTGTTGGCTGTGGTTCGTGTAGAGGCCTTTCAGAAGGAAGGGCAAACTCTTCCTTCACCTCCCGACTATAACCAGTGTCATCAGCTGTTGAGTCCCATGAGTCGGTGGCAGGGGGACTGCCTTCACCCAGCACCCAGCTTGAGGAAGAAATGCACATTTAAAGAGGTAGCATGTATCAGGTTGGGCAGGTGAGTGTCAGTGCCCTGTACTGTTCTAATGACCCTGTGTCCCTGGCAGGCCTATGACAGACTTGTAATGCATACTGCCTGGGCCAGAGGGTGACATGGTGCATAACTTGGGGCCAAAGCAGTAGGCTCAGAAGGGCAAGCCCAAAGTCCTGCCTGTGACAATCCATGCTGCCCACACCAGAACTTTCAGAGGGAATGATGGAAATGAAGTAAAAATGAAAATTTTCCCGTCTCTTTTAACATTCTGAATGCAACAGATGTAGGACTGTCTGCTCCTGTCACACATAATTTATTGGTGTTCTGAACTTGAAAATTATGTAGTGAAGTGCTAGCAAACTTGATCTTCCTCTCTTTGCTGGCAGTGTCCACACTTTCAGAGACCTGCTAAGTAGTGCCAGAGGTAAGGAGCAGCCTCTGGCTTCAGTTCACCAACAGGGTTGTAGGGCTGTGCCAACCACCTGTCAGGTCTGGGCTGGCAGGATGGATATTAGTCATCTACACACTCTTGGGTCAAAATCCTATCTCTGATTACATCTAGCCTGTGGATGGGTACTAGACCTGGCCTTCTCCTTTATAAAGTCATTTTGTGATCAAAAGAGGGTAAAGATGGGTAAGAGATAGATGGCCTGCTCATTGAGACAATAATTTATAGACTATGGCTTCATTATATCCAGGATGCAGAAGGATTTCCTATTAAGCATCTTGCAATATTTTTGCCCCATTGCTGTGTCCATATGACTCTAGAATTCCCATTCAAGAAGAACATCCTCATAGGATTTGCCTTGGAGTTTCCCAATACTTGTGCCTAGGAATTACAGCAATCACATTGTGTTGTACAATACATTTTATGTATTATTGATGTCACCTTGTGAAAGCAAATTGCATCAGTCCCACAGCCACGCAAGCCTATAGTGTTGGTCTATTAACATTTTGTTGCTGGAGGGGACGTCTCACTGCTTGTTTGAGGTATATGAGAGATCCCAGAGGGCAGAGAAGTATACTGAAAATGTAGAAAATTTAGCTCTTTATAAATATATTGAATCATCACAATTTGTTTATGATGGTGGTTGACTCAGACTATAAAGTTATTTTCTTTTCCATTTTGCACAATACTTTGATATCAGCCATGAATTTCACAGTGTGCTGCACAGATACACAACACAGGAGTACAGAAGAATCACTTACGGCTGCTAGTCTTTCTGGGTCAGTATTACAGAAGTGTGGCCTTGGGTGCAGAGTTGGAAATTTTTGCTCTATCTGCATGGATGGTCCAGCACTCTTCTCACCTCCCTCCAGAGGGGCTTAAGGTCTGTGAGCAAGTGGTTCATGGCCACTGAAAGTCAGAGATTCCAGTTCCTGCTGTGGTTTCTCTGGTCCGAGTGAGCCATCCAGGTGTAGGTGGGGGAATATGCATGTGTAAGGGTGGACAGGTACCATGTTCTGCAGGACATGACCCATCTGATGGAGATGCTGTGGTGGCAACTCAGTTTCTTGAATAGAAGCAGGGGTAACAGAAGGATCAGGGTAAGGGGATATCTGAGATGTCTCTGGTTACCAAGAAAACTGCAAGATGACCCTTTGCTCTGAGGCACTTTATATTACTTGAGTGCTATGGGCACTTTGGGAATGAACACCTTCCAGTTCTGGAGTTCTTGGAGGCCAGGACAAGGACACTGAAAGACATGCAGTAGAACGTTAGGAGACAGGACACAGCATGTGGTTGAGCTCTGAGCTTTCGAGCAAATGGCCCAGCAGAGTCCTGGCTCTGCCACCTTGAGCAGCTCATACATCTTCACCCGGATCAGATTCTCTGACTATAAAATAAGACTGTGAACGCTGCTTACCCACGGGGTCTCTCATGAGGATGAGAGATACTCATGTGAATACTAGTTATCCATTGCAGGTGGCACCAAGAAACAATTCTTTGGCTATCCTTACTTTTATTTAATTTACTGGGGGAGAAAATTACTCAGAAAAGATACACTCTCTGGGGATATAACTGCCATCTTTGTAAACATTTGTGTCTCTTCTTGCTATTACTTAGGTAGGTCAAAATCAGAATATGTGGTAAATTGAGCCACCAAATGTAACTAATTAGCTGACTATTGCACTACTTGGTTGTCTGACACTGAGTGATTATACTTTATGATCATCTGATGATGCAGTTCAGACACAGTCATTTGTCATTATAAAGATTTTCACACATGTTTGTACCCAATTATGATTAAGGACCAGTGGCCCACAGATCTTTCTATAAGAGCTTGAGCAGGCTCAATCTTGGGTGACACTAGGGGCTCCCTGCTCCTCTGCTCACTCATGAAGAAAAGTGAAAGAAGATGGGAGCTGTCATTTCATCCTGGAAGCTTTTTCTTTCACGAGAATCAAACACACTCTCTTACCTATGTTAATAAACAGTATCATCAGGCCCAAGATGTGTACTGCAAACTTGGAAGCTGGAAACTTTCAGATCCCAAGGGGAACCTTGCTGTAAGGATTTCAGAAGGAGTCCTACTCTGTGGAGTCAGGCTGAGGCCAGGTCAGGCAGACTCTGGATCTCAGGTTCACCTTTATTCTGTAAAGAAAAGGGAGCTAGCTGAGGGGGTGTTTGTGTGTGTATGTTTGAGTGTGCACAGGCAAATGGGTGAGCTAATCAGGCTGCTAGTTAAAATCAATGACAAACAATAAAAACAGAACCCTTTATTGTGAGTCTTTACTCTAGAGAACCAAGATTCCCAGAACAGAGACATCTTGTTCATACTGTGATCAGTGCTGTCCACACAGGACATGGCGGCCTCAGCCCATACCACTGCCACAATGAGTCCTGTGTCTTCTCTGCTCTGCTGCTACCCTGGCACCGGGAACAGACAGCCTATTCTCAGACTGGATAGACTGAAAGTTCAGTGGGGGTGGTTTGATGGTATACTCTAACCTGAAATTCCATGTTTGCTCTTTGCTGTCCCAAAAATCCATGCAATTTTTGTTGGAGGTTTGAATGAGTGGTACAAATTTGGTCCTTTCAAGGGTTGGTGTCTGGGGAGCAGGACACACAGTAAATGGTTATATGCCCTGTTCTCTTGGAAGATTGTGTTAGGAACTTAAATGGAGCTGCTGGCAGCTGGGCTTGGGGTTGCATGTTCACTCTTCTGTCTCAGAGCCCATTTCTTCTATCTTCTCATCATCCACAAGACCCCTGGCCCAGATGCTGTACAATGTCTGGCCTGTGGTATTACCCCCTCCCCTGGGCAGGGGTTGTGCCAATCCTGATAGCTGGTTGGTTCAGAAGCTGGGGGTGGTGCTGGAGCCTGTCCCAGCTAAGTGTCTTCCTGAACGACATTTCCAGGGTGTGACGAGTCTGGGTAGGAGACAGATATATCCTCAAGTTGATGAACTTGAGGGAGTGCAATATGGAGGGGATAATTTAAAGGGGGCAGTGTGTGGGGTTAGAACAGAGCTCTGCTTTGGAAAGTGTAACTGTGAGGTTAGCCCTTGGAATGAAGGGACAATGAGGGGAACACAGTCACTAAGAATGAAGACTTGAGAGCTTTGTTCTGAGCTCAAGAGAAGCATTCATCCCGAGGCAGTCAGGTAGGGAAAAAGGAAAGATGGACATGGTGTTGATAAACATCTCATGCCCCATCACTCTTCCTGACAGGGCTTCCCTATGTCTAACCTACCAGGAAGGAGGGCAGGAGCCTGGTGAAGCAGTGTAGCTGAGTCAGCTCCACAGCACCTGGTGAGGAAAAGGTAAGGAAAGGTGAAGTGTGGCCTGGGAGACTGAAGTGCTCTGCCACGTGATGGGTGTAGGTGTCCACTGCTCAAGGAACTTTCTGTGTTCCTCTAGGCATAGTTCAGCCAGCTGTCCTTGGAAGCAGATTTGAGGTGTTCTGGCATCTCTGGCTCATTCTAGTAACTTCGTGGGGTTCCCAAGCCTAGAAGACATAGTGTGAGCACACAGGATCTCCAAGTCATAGGACCTTGCCTGCTGCCACAGGAGTTTGCAGACAGCATTAGCATGGGCTCCAGGAATTGCTTGTGGTTCCTGGTACCTTTACACATCCTATTACCAATCCTGACAATGAGTTTCCCTAGGAAAGCCATAAGTTGACGGGATTCATGAGACAGAAGGTTCCAGGTGGAATTGTTTGTGGTAGTGGAGAATGTCATCATCCTATTGCCAGAGCTCATGTAGGAGGAGCATGCACACATAGTGGAAATCAGATGAAGTCTAATTGTGCAATTAGATCTTTGTGTTTTTGCTTGAGATTTCTACTTCAAGATTTGCCTCAACTGTGTACACTGCACTTTATTTTCCTGCTTATTGTTGATAGATGGTGATTTGTGTTTTCTCTGCCTTTTCAGGTACAAATACTACTGCTCCAGATATTCTTGTGATCCTCTTCTGACACTGGGCAAAATTTTCTCAAGGTGTGCATACAGGTCCCTTTATTTATTAGACTGTGGATAGGTACAAATTTAATATATTAGGTGATGGTCCCAATATGGACCATTTCTGTGGAGATGGTCCAACTTTTTGCACTCTTTCTGCAGGGATAAGAGCACCTGTAGATCTTTTTACCAGTCATCTTTCTAGTCATCAATCATTCCTGTGCCTTCTCCAAACACAAGATTTAAAATACTTTAGGGTCATAGTAAGTCTTAATATCTGGCACAGAGTAGCCCCTCACTTCCCTACCACCATAACATTATTGTTTTCCACAATAGTCTTGGTTTTTATTAGTCATTTATTCTTCCATATATAATGCATAATAATTCTTGCAAACTCCACAAGAAAAACTAGCCTAATGGTGCTTTGCTTGGACTTTGTGAAGTGAGTTGAATAAAGGCAATGTCTTTGGGATCTTATAGTTTCTAGTGAAGACCATGATTTATATCTTCATTTCTCTGGGTGAACTTTACTTCTCTTCAATACAGTTTTGTGATTTTCTCCACAAAATGTTTGTGCATCATTTATTGTATATGTTCTTGGATAGTTTCTATTTCTGCTGCTATTGTAAGTGACCTTGTGATGGTCCTAAATTTTTTCAACAAATTATTTGATACTTCTCTGTTCAAGGGGTAGAGCTTAATTCCCTTTTCCTTGAGGTTGGGATGGATGTAGTAATTGGCTTCCAATGAAGGATTAAAGTTGAGGTGATGGTGTATAGCTCCAGAGAAGAGATTATGAAGTGTAATGTGCTTCTGCATCCTCTCTTTCTTTTCATTTTTCTTCCTCTCCTCTTTTTTCTTCTTTTCTACTTCCTCTTTTTTCCATTCTCTCCACCTTTTCACCTTCTATCTCTTTTTCTCCTCCCATTCCATAACTCATTCTGATGGAAACCAATTTTCAAGCTGTATGAACATTCAGGGAGTTTTAAATGTTGCTATACATTGCTGTATTCACTTTGTTAATATTCAGTAAGATTTTGTAGATATAGATACAAAATTTGTGAGTGAAATTGGCCTATAATTTTTATTCCTGATCCATGTCTGCTATTCATATGGAGGTTATGCTAGCTCCATGATATGAATTAGATAATGCTTTGGATTTGTCTTTTAGCTTAATAATTTTATATCATAATACATTATTTAAGCAGATTATTGCACTATGTTTAATTCTAAGGTTTGTTTACAGTTGCAAAACAGAGTGAAAAGAGACCCTGTGGATAGTTCCTTAAGGGGAATATCTTGGAAGATTGTGGTGCAGTGTCACAGCTGGCAAACAGCCAGGATATGGAGTGTCTCCGCCATCCTCCTCCACCCAGTCCCCATGCCTACTGTAGCTTCCCACCTGCCCTTTTTTTCTATATCCACTAACTTCTCTAGTTCTACAATTTTGTCCTTTCAAGCATTATATAAATGGAATGATGTAGTCTAATTCTTTCTGTATGGTCTTCTTCACTGAATACAAATCTCTGGAGATTCATTCAAGTTAAATGAATCTGTAGTTCGTTCTCTCACATCACTGAGTAATACCCTGTGGTTTGGATATACCAGCTTGTTTATCCATTCACCTGGAGAAGGGCCTGTGAGATGTTTCCAAGTTGGGGCTATTGTAAGCAAGCTGTAGTAAATATTTGTGAGTAAGTCTTCATGCAAATCTAAGCTTTCATTTTTAGAAATATAACACCTGGGCCTGGAGATCTATTTTTTGAAATTTTTAAAATTACAAATTTAAAATTCTAAGTAGGTTTAGAGATGGTCAAATGACCACTTCATATTGAACCAGTTTGGTAATTTGTATTTTTTGAGGAATTGGTTCATTTTGTTGAAGTTTTCATGTTTTTCTTGTGGCTCACTCTTCGTAGTATTTTCTTATGATTTTTAGAAGCCTACAGCATCTTTTGTCATATTGGTTATTTTATTTCTAATATTGAAATTTGTATCTTTTCTCTTTCCACGTTGTGAGTCTTTTTAGAGGTTTGTCAATTTTATTGATCTTTTTAAAGAACGTGTTCTTTGTCTCCTTATTTTCATGTTTTCAATGTTACTGATATTTACATTTATCACTTTTATTTTTGTTCTTACTACTTACTTTGGCTTATTTTGCTTTTCTTTTTTCTAGGGTGCTAAGGTGGGATTTTACATTGCTGACTTGAGATTCATATTTTCTGACCTATATATTTAGTATTATACATTTTTATCTTGCAATCTATTAGTTTTGCCCTACAAATTTTGATGTATTTCATTTTTATTTTTTAAAATTAATTTCCTTGGTATATTTTAGATACACATAATAATAACATTCATCATATTGAATTTGTACCTGTACATGATATATCTTGATTCTTCTTTTTTCCCATTTCCTCCCCTCCCTTCAACTCTCCTTCCCCTCCTTATTTATGAAAGTTTTATTTCCATTTTTCCTTCTATTCTCTTTTTCTCCTTTTTCCAGACACCTTATCCATCAGTTCCCCTCTCCATTTGAACATTTTCTTCCTGTTTCATAATATCTATTACACATTTTGGTCCTTATTTACATTTTTTATTTCTCATACCAGAGAAACTATGTGAAATTTGAATATGTGTGTCTGATTTCATGTAAGAGTATGATCTCAATATACATCCATTTTCTTAGAAATTTTTCAAGATTATACTTGTTTATGGCAGAGTAGTTAGTACCCCATTGTATAAAAAAAACCCCAAATCCTCTTCATTCATTTTTTGATTGATGGGCATTTGGGAAGTTTCCAAGATTTTGCTATTGTAACCTGTGCTGCTGTAAACATTATTATGTATATGTCACTACAGAATGATGATTTTAATTATTCTAGGAAGACACCTAGAAAACAGAACAGCTGGGTCAAAACGGAACCTCTAGTCCTAGTTTTTTGAGGAATCTCCACATTGGTTTCCTCAGTGGTTGCACCTGTCTACACTCCTACCAATGGTGGAGAAGGGTCATTTTCTTCTGTAGCCCTGCCAGAATTTGTTATTGGTTGATTTCTTGATAATAGCCAGTCTTTCTGGAGTGAGATGGAATCTCAGCATTGTTTTAATTTGAGTCTCACAAATGACTAATAATGTTGAACATTTTTCATATATTTATTTGCCATTTCTACTTCTTCATCTGAGAAGTGCATGTTCATTTCAGATGCCTATTTTTGTCTTTAAAGTGAGGAGGATTTGATTTTTTTAGTTGTTTATATATTCTAGATATTAGTCCTCTGTCTGAGGAACAGCAGAAAATTTTTTTTCCCATATGGTGGGTTGTCTCTTCACTCTGTTGGTGGTTTCTTTTCCTGTGCAAAAGTTTTTAGTAAAATGAGATCCCAATTTCTGATTCTTTGTGATATTTCTAGTGTGATAAGGATTTCTCTCATAAAGTCTTTACCTATACTTATGTCTTCAAGAGTTCTACCTCTTCTATCTTCCAGAAGACTTAGTGTTTCTCTTGTACTACACAGATCTTTGATCCATATTGATTTTAGTTGAGTGCATGATGAGAGACATGGGTCTAATTTCTGTTTGCAGTATGTGGAAAGTCAATTTTTCTAGCACCACTTATTAAAGAGGCTATTTTTTTTCCAGTGAAGGTATTTTAACCCTTTGTCAAACACAAGGTGGCTGAGTGTGTTTACAGTTGTTTCTGCATGTTCCAGTCTGTTCCATTAATCTTTGGGTCTGTTTTTGTGCCAGTACCACACTGTTTTTTTTCCCACTATAGCTTTGTGGGGTAATTTTAAGCTGGGGATTATGATACCCCCCTTGCCTTGCCTTTGTTTGCCCAGAATTGGTTTTGCTAGTGTAGGTCTCTTCTAGTTCCAAATGAATTTTAGGAGTGTTTTCTCTACATCTGTGAAGTATGTCAATGGTATTTTGATGGAGATTGCATTAAATCTATACAATAATTTTGGGAGCTTGGTCATTCTTACTATATTGGTTCTTCCTACAGAAGCACAAGGGATATTTTTCTATTTTCTGGTATCCTCTTCAATCTCCTTTTTTAGAGTACTGTCATTGTCAATGTAAAGTTCTTTTACTCCTTTATTAGGTTGATTCCTAAGTATTTCATTTTGGGAGATGCTATCGTGAAAAGTGTGACTTCTCTAATCTCTCTCACTTTGTTGTTTGTGTACATAAACATGATTGGGTTTTGAGTGTTAAATTTGTATTCAGCTACACTACTGCATTTGATTATTAATCTATAATCTTTTGGTGGAGTTTTTGGAGTCTTCTGTGTAGAGTATCATATCAGCTTCAAATAATGGTAGTTTAACTTCTTCCTTTCCTACATGTATTCTTGTTATTTTTTTCTTGTGTCTAATCATTCAGGCTAATGTTTCCAGAGCTCACATAATAGGAGTGATGATAATGTACATCCTTGTCTTGTTCCTGATTTCAGAGTGAAGGTTTTCAATTTTTGTCTGTTTAGTATGATATTGGCTGTTGATTTTTCATAGAAGGCTTTTATCAGATTAATATAAAGACTGTCTATTTCAATTTTCTGTAGAATTTTTTTTCTTGTAAATAGGTGTTGAACTTTGTCAAATGCTTTTTCTGGTTCTATTGAGATGATCATGTGGTTTTCATCTTTGACTTTATTAATGTGGTGTATTACATTTATTGGTTTGTATATTTTGAACTATCTCTGAATCCCTGGGATGAATGTTACTCTGTTATGGTATATATTCTTCTTGATGATTTGGTGTATTCTTTTTGCCAGTATCTTACTAAGGATTTCTGTAGTATGTTCACTAGGGAGTTTGGCCTTTGGCTCTATTTTGTGGTTGGATCCTTCTCTGGTTTTGGTATTAGGGTAATGCTTGCTTCCAGGTGTGAGTTTGGGAGTACTGCTTCCCTTTCAATTTCGTTAAAAGAGTTTAAAGGGTAGTGGCATTACATCTTCTCTAAAGTTCTTGTAGAATTCAGCAGTGAATGTGTCAGAACCTAGGCTTTTTGTTATTTTGGTAGGTTTTTCGTTACATCTTCAATTTCATTGACTACCATTGTTTTATTTAGAATCTTTGTGTCTTCTTTATTCAGCTTTGGTAATTCATATTCTTTTATGTAATTCATGTGTCATATATTTATTCTGTGTTTTCCATCTTACTAGAATGTAAGTTCTCAAAATTGATATTGATGTTCTTTTGGACTTCTGCAGGATCAGTTGTGATTTCACCCTTTTCATTCCCAGTTGCATGGTTTTAAATCTTTTGTTTCCTTTTTTTGATAAGGTTGACTAAAGGTTTATCAATTTTATGTAATCTTTTAAAGAATCAACTCTTTAATTTGCTGATTCTTTGTATTGTTTGCTTAGTCTCAATTGCATTAATTTCTGCTTTAATCTTTGCAATTTCCTTTCTTGTAAGAGCTTTGGGTTTGATTTGTTCTTGCTTTCTTAGAAGCTTGAAGTTCAACATTTGGTTATGAATTTGAGCTTTCCTTGTTTTTCTGATGTGAGAATTCACTACTATAAATTTCTTTCATAGGTCTGTTTCCTTGCATCCCATAAGTTCTGGTATGTCATATTGGTATTATTGTTTAATTGTAGAAACTGTCTAATTTCTTCTTTAATTTCAGCTGTGACCTGTTTTTATTCAGAGGGGTGTTATTTAATTTCCATGTGTTTATGAACTTTTTGTATTTTTTTTCTTTGACTTCCAAATTAATTGCACTATGATCAGATTGTACACAAGGGATAATTTCAATTCCTTTGCAATTACTTAAGCATGTTCTTTGAGCTAGTATGTGGTCTACCTTGGGGAATGTCTTGTGTGCAGTTTAGAAAAATGCTTATTCTGATGCTGTGGGGTAGAACACTGTACAATATCTACTAAGAGCACTTTTTCATGGGTTTGGCGTAGTTCTGATATTTCTTTTTTTGTTGTTGTTGTCTAGTTAATCTATTTATGATAGTGGTGTTTTGAAATTTCCCACTACAATTGTATTAGTGCTTATTTGATTTCTCACAACTGCTAATATTTGTTTTACACAGTTGTGTGCACTGATATTTGGTGTGTATATATTTTATTATTATCTCTTTGTCTTGGATTGTTCCATTACCAAGGAGGTAATGACTTTGTTACTCTTGATCAGTCTTGGCTTGAAATCTACTTTGCCTTCAAATAGAATAGCTATTCCTACTTCTTTCTGGGTTCTTGTCACATGGAGTATTATTCTCTTTCTTTTTGTTTTTAGTCTATGAATTTATTTTTGAGTTAAATGTGTTTCTTGTATACAGCATAATGTTGGATTTTGTATCTTGATCCATGCTGGCAGTCTGTTTCTTTTGATTAGTGAAATGAGACCATTTACATTGGTGATTAAAACTGGTATGTAGTGATTTGCTATTGCAATGTTTTTTCCTGTGTTATTGATTCTCTATCTTTTCCCTTTGTTTAATTTCTTGCCTTGCTTGGTGGATGCATTGTGTTGGGATTCATGGAGATCTAGCCTTTGTTGTATCTTCCTCAAATGTCCTTCAGAAAATTTTGAAGTGCTGGTTTGGTGGTCATGATTTTTTTCAGGTATTCTTTGTCATGAAAGTGTGTTATTTCTCCATCAACTTTGAAAGATGATTTTTGGAGTACACCAATCTTGATTGGAGGTTCTCTTGTTTAATTGGTGCATTTTGACCTTTAATATTTAGTGTAACTATTGAAAAATTTAAGGTGAAAATCTTTCTTCTGGAGTTTTGGTTTCCATTTATTCTGTTTTCTGTTTCTCAAGTTTTGTCTTACCTTGTCATGGGTTCCATGAATATAGCTTAGAATTTGATTTTGATTTATTTAAAGTAGTTTTGAATTTATCTTTTGGATAATTTTTATTGGTTTCTCTGAGCATTGCGTTGTATATACATACACTGTCATAGTCTACTGGTGTTGGCCATTCACTGGTTTAAGTGTGGAAATCTCACTTTTATTCGTTTATTTGTTTTACTTTTGTTTATTTGTTATTTTTAACTTTTGTTTTATTTGTTTACTTTTGTTTTATTTGTTTTACTTTTGTTTTGTTTATTTGTTATTTGTTCACTTTTATTTGTTTATTGAATTTCTCTAGAAATTTTCTAGAATTTTTCTATATGCATTTAGAACCACATCAGGATTATAATTTTTATTTCAGCATTCCATCATAATTTAGAATATTCAAGAAGAAAAACAATTATATTTAGCTATGTTTCTACTTAGTGTATTATTTTTTCCACTGTGATGTTTCAACTTTCTTTTTTTGTTTCTTTCATGTTTAGAACATTTTCTCTAGCTATCTTTTTATAGCAAGTCTTCTTGTAAATTATTTTTTTCTGGATACAAAAATTTTAGGACTGATTGAGTGAAATCTCCTTTCCAAATTTTATGGTTTTGGTTATGATCACAAGTCTTTTTCCTTTGGTAGGCAGTAATTTGTAGTTGCTGCTTTTGAGAACTTTTCCTGGTCCTTAGCTTTTAGAAAGTTAGCTATGATATATCTTCATGTACATTTCTTTGGGTTGCTTTTACAAGTTGATAAGCTTCTATAATCTCTGAGTTTATGTATGTTGGAAAATGTTTGGAGTTTCCATCTGTTATGCTACCAGGAAAACACTTTCCAAAACTCAGAGAGAAAATCCTTTGTGCAAACCAGCACTCTGCTTCAGACAAGATACCCACCTAGCCAGCTTCATAGCCATCTGGGACCTCAACTGTTGCTGTAAAACCCAGTGGAGGATAGAATGAGACAAAACATTCTTCAGCAATAAAGGGTGGCATGTTGTTCTGCTATTAATGCTCAGAATCTCACCATCTCATTGTATAATTAAACTCCTGTCCATCAGCACCATCCTGGCCATGTCGGTTTCTGATTCAGACTGAAAGTAACCCACACACAGATGAAAGGAAAGCCATACCAACTCTCTTCCTGAAAAATTATTAACAATCTCCTCTCACTAACAAAATTTTTTTCTCCTTTTTTTCTTGAAATGTGTCTTCATCCTTCCTTGGAGTGTAAAACTGAACTGTGAGAGTCATTTTTCCTGGTTTCTCCTTATTCTCTGGTCAAGGATTAAGTTTTCCTTCATAGCATAATCAGCTCCTGATCTGGTTGTTTGTTTCATGATTCTAAGAGGGAACAAGAACCCAGTTTGGATCAGAAATTGATAACAATTATTTCAAGCTCTTTTTCAGCCTGTCCTTCATGACAGCAATGCGAGACTATTTATCATAGTCCCTTGGTTTACTGAAGCTCTGTTCCAGTTTTAGTGGAAAACTTGGGTGATTTCTAACTGCTCTGTCTTTTATTCTACTAATTCTCTTCTTTGTTCCTTCCATTGTACTGGTGAGCGCAATTATTGAGCTTTTAAAATTTCATTTCTTATGTTTTCATTTCTGCAAGTTCTGTTTGGTTCTTATTTAAATCTTTTTGTTAAGATTTCTATTTATTTCATGACATTCTCTACTTTTTCATTTATTTCAGGGAAGTTTTTAGCAGGAGGCTAACATTCTGTAAGACAACCTTAAAATCCCTACCCCCTCAGCATTAGCACATTGACTGCCTTGTTTCCACTCACCTCTGGGGCACAGGGTATTGCGCAACTAGACTGGGTCTTGTTTGGAGTAGGTTGTCTGGCCTGTTTCTCTGACACTAACTTGGCAGAAGAGGGGATATTCGATTGTTAGCGCAGATGGAAGAGAGATCCAGCCCCTAACTGTCTCCACTGATACCCCAAGGCCACTGTTCATCGCTGTGGAACACCTTAGCTGTACCGGGTGGCGGGTATGGAAATTCCTTATTACTTCTCCCCACGTGGCACAAGAAAGGAAGGGTGAATTTATTACCACTGCATGCTGGTGAAATGTCTGATTTGCTGTTAGGTGTTTTCTGTTCCTACCTGAATAGGGAAAAGAAGGTTTTGTCCTTGCTGATTGGGGTAGAAGTCCAGGTTCCCTCTGTGGTCTCTACTATGAACACACTGATTTTCTCTGTGCTGTTCTTGGGTACCACCTTATTTGAAGAGAGGAGTTGAGGCACCTTCATCAGGCAAAAATGGAAGTTCAGGGTTCACATTTGGCCTCTGTCAGTGAAGAACCATGGTTTTCTCAGTGGTATTTGGCAGGAGTAGTACAGTTACTTTGTAATACTTTCTGTCTTGTCAGACTTGTTTTTTTCCTGATCCATCAGCTAAAGAGAACATCTTATTTAGGGCTTTTCTGTCTACATCTCTTGGTGTTTCTGATTTTTTTTGGGGGGGGTTATTTGACTTCAAGTGTAGGATACATAAAGCAAAGCAAAACAAAACAAAACAAAACAAAACAACCAAAGAACCTGAAGCAATTACTATCATACTGTTTTTTTTTCAAGTGTGGAAGTATCTAGCTTGTCTGCATTCCCTGTAACTTCTTCAAACTTCTTTTACTGTTCACAAATAATGCCCTGGACTTTAATTATTCTTAGCAGGTGGAGCTGTATACCTATTTTATTCTTTGGGCATACAGATCATTTTTATTTTAATCTTCATGCTTTTTCAATTTTAGAAATGCTTTTATTAACCTGTATGCTTCTTGCTTACATCTTTCATTTTTATTTCTATACAATATCAATCACAATAAACATTTGCTCCTCACACACACATAACTTGTTTCCTAATTTGAAAAACAAGCTGTTCTTTCCCCTCACCTTTATCTGTAGACTTTTGAGGAGATAGATTGGTACTGATTTTCTCTAGAGAATCTCACTATTTACTTCTTTCTATTGTCCTAGGCAGTGATGCAGATTCAATATCCTGCACAAAGTTCTCTGGATTGACAGCTGAGTAAATTCAGACAGCACACCTGCAAGAGGACTACTTGTGGTTTCTAAGTTTTTTTCTACTTCACCCAATGTAAGGTTGAAACGAGTACATTTCTTTGCTGTCTCTTGCATGGAAAAGGAATTTTTTAAATTATACTTAAAGGTAAATGTAATCATCCAAAGTCTTGTCTTTGTAATTCATCTCTGAGTTTTATTTTCCTCCTCATATTTGTCCCATAAAGCCACCAAAGGAGAAGCTTAATGTTTAATGCTTATGCTGGCTTAGCCTCCCTTCCAGGTGTCCCATTTACATTTTATTTTGTCTTTTGAGGAGATTTGTGTTTACCCAACATATTAATGTACAATTTATGTACCACTTTAATTATTTTCCACTGACAGGGCCATTCAATACATCCACTGTACCATATTGCTGGAATTAAGAAGTTGGTAGGATATTTAATGCTGAGTTGCCAGCAGCAAGATTTTTAGGCAGAATCAAGACCTGGAAGATACAATTGGGCAATACTGGGTGGTCTTGGGGAATGGGAGGGTCTATTTGGTTTTGTATTGAGATAAGAGTCTGAGTCATACAGATGGAGGCTGTGTGGGAAGTCTGGAGATTTTCCAGAGGAAGGAGAGTCCACCAATATGATGCATGTAAGAGTCAGGAAACTTTGATAGGTGCCAGTTAGAGGAGGTGGGTGGGAAATGCAGAGACTGGGAATGTAGTTGTGGAGGAAGCAGGTGAGTTTCTGAAGTGAGCAAGGAAGGAAAGTGCAAGTGTGACGTATTAGAGCAAGCACAGGACTCAGTGCTTAGGCTGAGTTAACTGGGGGAGAACTGAAGGCAGTAGTGACAGCCCCAAGAATCTGACAGAGGAGAAGGGAAAGGAAAACTACAGGACATTCCAACTGAGCAAAGGTAGCAGATGCCCTTTTGGCTAGTGAGGTATGGAAATGGTGGCCTGCATTACTAGGAATGTACCAAAGCTGTGAGAGGGGCAAGGATTGAAGTGCAGGACAGAGTCATCCCAGGGGACTCTGTCTTTGTGGAGGTCTGTGGCCAGAGATGGAGTCTCCGTGTCTACATAAGCGTATTCTCTAAGATGGAGCATCTGACTGTGGGATCAGACATAAATTGTGACAATGTATGTAGCACCTCATACATTGCAGAGGCAGGTTAGGATCAGGGCATGGAAACTCCCTCTCTCCACACTACTTCTGTAGAGGGATTTGCCATGGATATTTTGTTCGTCCTTCATCTTGTCTTCAAGGCTGTCAGTTTACGTTAATGACTAAGTGTGTGTGTGTGTGTGTGTGTGTGTGTGTGAGAGAGAGAGAGAGAGAGAGAGAGAGAGAGAGCGTTACCTGTGGGAGAGAGAGAGCGTTACCTGTGGGAGAGAGAGAGATTTGCTAGTCCTAAGGGACCCAGGGATGGAGCCCTGTCCAACCCTTGGGGCAGTATTTCTTCTGACTTTCTTGTCTCTTTCCTGAGAAAGCAGGTTTCCCTGTGCAAATCCAGCCCCTTTTTCTCATCCCTCTGGAGGAGGGAGGAAACTGGAGGCTGTCTGAGGCAAAGAAGTAGCTGAGACCCTCAGAGAAGTGTGTATGTTGAAAGAGACCTGATCACCACTTGGTAGCATGTGTGGGGTTACTTCTCCCCATGATTGTTGCGGGTGAGGAGAACCCTGAGAAGGTACAGCTGGTATCCTCATTTGGAACATAGGGTGGGACCCTCTAAGATTATCTTGCTGAAGCCTCCTTTGTGATGAGATGGAGCCTCTTCCAGCTTCCACAGCACCCATCAGATTGGTGTGATAAGGGGGCACTCAGACAGATGTCACTACACGGAAACTTCTGAAGAATGACTGACCTAGTTGGGCCAGAAGCAATTTCTGTGATTTCACAAATTCAGCTCCTGTCTCTCCATATGAACTCGTACACAGGGGCTGTGTGGATGTCTGCCCCTTGCCTGGTCATCTGCGGGCTGAGCATTTGACCGTGACCACAGCAGCTGCCCTTGCCATGGTGACTCACTGCAACAGCCCCAGTTAATAGGCCATGGGCCTCTGTTCATTTTGCTGTGATTGTAGTAAATGGGGTGAGTGCTAGGGGAGCATTGCACTCAAGACCTTTTGTGACATTTGACTAAAGAATCAGTTTCAAAGTCCTAGATGAAATGAACTCCTAGGTCTCTATGAAATGGTGGAAACATTTTTTTGTCCCTGCAGGTAAAACAGTACTTTTGTCTAAGAGATGAGTCTCCTGTGCTATCTTCCTAAGGCCTCAACTTGCAGCCTCTTCTTCTCTTACCCTGAAGGTGAGGAAAGAATAAGAATGTTTTTTGATGACTCTGAGCAACACGCTTGTTTAGCGCTCAGGAATATATACTAAGGGCAAGAAATAAGGATTCCCAGCATGGCCTGCTGGGCTCAGAGCCTTGTTTCCTGATTCTCTGCTTGTTTCTTTAATTGTCTGCAGCCTGCTGCTTTGGCTGTAGGGCACTGTGTTTGTGACTCTTTTTTTTTTTTTTTTCCACTCTCTGTCAGAGTGACCTGCTTCACTAACTGTGACCAAATCATTTTCATACCTTCAGGAACACAAAGTGCCTTTGACAGCAAGAGAAATAAAAGTTCAAATGCTGATTTTTCATTTTTGGGTTAGGGAAATGTTTAGCTTGTAGCTATTTGCTGATCAACACTCTGCTACTAGCTTGTTTGTCTCCTTGCTCTGGTTTCTAGGACTTTTGGAGCCTAGTTAGATTCATAGTCACAGACTGACCGTTTTGGCGGGCATGTTGGAGTCTATTCTTTGGAGTTATGACCTTCTTTGGAGTTAATTAATGATGGTGATATATAACTTAACAAGAATTGTTCAACATTATTTTGGGGAATAAGAGATGAAAGGGAATACACAAGTAAAAGAAATGACATTGCTACATGGCCTAACTCTATTCATAGTTTCAGCAGCTACTGTTTCCCTAAACATGACTTTTTCCAACAATAGACTAATGAAAACCTCTCCTCTGAGGAACAAAGGTGATTTTTCTTTGACTAGACAGAAACTTAGGCTTTGATCGTAATCTATTAGTCTATAACACAGTTCCACAGCCTGGGCAGCTTAACCAACAGACAGCTTAGTGTTCAGGAGGCCGGAAGTCAGAGCTTAGGGTACCAGCAGGATTGGGTTCTATGAGGGTCCGCTCACTTCTGGCTGCACAGTCAACTTCTCACAGCATCATTTTTGGAAGAGCAATAATCCCACTGTTTAGGTCTCCACTCTGAAGAGCTAACCACCCCACAAAGGTCCCATCTTTTAATATCATCATTTTGAGAGGTAGAGTTCAAAGTATGAGTTTGTGGGACACAAACCTTCAGCTCATTGCACTGGTGTTTGGGACCAGGCAGCACTGAGGAAAGAGGGGAGCTTTGAGTCAGCTTTTATATCTCTATTTATATCTCACTTCAAATGATTAGTGGTATGACCTGGGCTGTACAGGTGTCTGGGTCCTAATCTTCCCTTCTGCATGCACTGGGAGTGTGGCAGTCATTTATGGAGCTGCCATCAGAACTGAATAAGGTGACATGTGTAAATTCATTTGGCACATGTTAGAATCCCATTGTGAGGTTAGCCTTTGTAGTCATAGCTGAGTTGTAGCAGAAATCCAGAGGATTTCCTAAAGTACAAGATAAAACCAGTTTTTCAAAAACCTCCTGTGCCCTGTTTGGGTTCTACTGCTCAGTGGTCTAGACAAGCTGACTATAGCTCACCATCAAGGTCCTGCTCCTACTTGCAGATGTCATAAACAGGTGACTGTAAGATTGGTGTAGCCCATTGGTAGGAATAGAGACTTATTTGCTTGAATTATTCTTCATGGAAAGATCAGGGTTTGTCACACTAGTCACCGATGCTGTACAGATCAGTAGACTTTCCACTGCCAAGCCAAAGTACACTCTTCCAAAGGCTAGGTTTGTACCAGACCATAGCCACTGATACTTTTAAAATTTGGTCCAAAGTCTGTGTGGTAGCCACCATCACCACCATCTAGAGAGATGAGAGTAGCTGGACATATCAGGGAGGAGTTCAGTCAAGAAGCACAGAAGGTACTGTGGGGATACCACACCAAGACTTGAGGTGTGCTTGACTTCAGAGCTTCTATGCAGTAGATGCCTGAACCCCTGACCTTAACCAAAGAGAGTTAGCATGCAAATCAACTATTTTAAAAGATGAAAGTCATTCATAGTCACTTCTGTTAGAGACAGAAAGCCCCCTTCTCAGCAGCAGAACCTGGACAAGTGTTAACCTTCAGCCACATTCCAATGATGGCAGGATAACTAGCACTATTGAGCTTGTACTTACTCACACATTGTACTAATTGCATCACATGTGCTTTCTCACTTAATTCTCGGAACATTACTGCTGTGAACAGAATTATTTCCCTTTAAATTTCATATGTGAAATTCTTTACCACAAATGTGACTGTGGTTGAGATATGGCTTTTAAGGAGGTAATAAGGGGGCAGGTACTGATCCAGTAAGGCTAGTATGCTTATAAGAAGAGGAACAGATCCTAGGAATGTGTACACATAGAAGCAAGGCCAGGTAAGGACACAGAGAGAAAGTGGCTCTCTGCATATCAAAGACAGAAGCCTCAGGGGAAACCAATCTTGCAACACCTACATCTTGGACTTCTAGCCTCCAGGACTCTGCAGTTTAAGCCACTCAGCCTGTGGTATGTTATAATAGCAGCCAGAGCCATCTCTGCATTCCTTATAGGGTAGATACTAACTACTAATCTCCAAGTTTACAGGGAAAGAGATCTTAGGACAAATGAAAGTTATTTAGGGCCAAAGTCTGGCTTATCTGTTGTTGGCAGGAGGGGCTGCTAAATACATAGCTATGAGGGATGCCCTGGCACCTTTGGCTACTTTATCCCAGAGACATACTTCAGACAATCAGTAATAGCAGTGCTGTGCTGCCCCTACTATACCCTGTACCATACAAGAAGACTTGTCTCAGAAGAGCCCTGTTGTACCTCCTAGGGATTACTGGTGAGATAGCTTCCCTTGAAATGCCACTTACTGTCCTTTTACTTGAGAACGGCGCCTGTAGACCCTAATGGTCTTTGTTTTGAGTACTCTATCACTGTAAGAAGTTCTTGATAGGTGAGGAGGCCAACCCTAAAACCTGTGACTGACTAACCCTGGAGCATAAGCATTGTGCCTGGACTGGCACCTTGAGAGAAGGCATTCCTACTTGGTCTGAGGCCCTTAGAGTGTGTCAGTGACTACCTGATGGAAGGACTGAATGACAATGTGAACAAGGTGAGAGGAAAAAGGCCAGAACCTACCAAGGTCATCTAAAAGTTTTACTCTTAAGAAGTTTCCACTTGTTTTAAACAAAAGCATTCTATCCTAGGTCAACAAAGAGAAAGTGCAGATTCCCGGGCTGGGGAATGCCAGTGGATGCCATGGCTCAGTGGGCAATGGGGTCTTTTGCTAGTTGGATCTATCCAGTCCCTCGGATGTTTTTCTTGAGCACTGCACTTGGAGATTTCTCTGCCTTAGCAATGCTGGCTGGCCTGTTTCTCCTCCTTTGCTTGCTGGGGAAGCCACAGCTTGGTGTGATCTAAACTCATCTGGGTCAAGGGCAGGTGAGGGCACTACTGAAACATGTTTAAGATGGGAGGGAAGTTATAAAACTCTTAGCAGGGTCTTTATGATCATTATGCATTAAACTTTGAAAGGATATTGATGCTTGGGCTCCCCCTAGAAGTTCAGGATTTATTAGCCTGGATGGATCCAGATAGAGTCTTTGTAAAGGACCCTCCATGTGATTGGTGGGTAGTTAGTGTTAAGAACTTTGAGTATCAGGTGTCAAGTTTTTAAGACCCAAACTTGTGCAAAGAGGGTAATAACTGATGTGCTTAGAGTTGTTATTGTCCCCTTGGTATCACATGCATAACTCTCCAGGAGAACTGGATTTCCCCAGCCTAAGAAGTCTGAATTGGCCTCTTGACTAGTTCTTGCCAGTAGCTTGGTAAAAGTGATGTCACTTCTAGACTGCACAACATTAATGTCTGTGCTAATGGCTCTGCAGCTTTGCTGACCTCTCTGGACTTGGAACAGGGTGAGAAATTTGCATTATTCTTGGAAACTCTGAGGGCTGTAGCCTGTTTCTACTTTGTACTCTAGTTTTTCCTGACAGACACAGGGGATTTTTATCAAAAAATGTTAATACTGACAAGAGTTCTGTGCCACAGAATACCTCCTTCTCTTCTTTAATAGATTAAGTAAGCTATGTTTGCTCCTTTAGCCTCCAATTTTGCTTTTAAATGTCACTCCTTGACAGATGAAGCCAGCCCTTTGACACTAACATGCTTTCCACTGTCTTGTTGAGGCAGGGCGCTGTAAAATGTATGCAGTTCATGGTAGTTGGTTGTTTACTTTGTCTCTTGGAATGAGTCTTATGTCAGACAAAAGATCTAAAATGATCAGAACAAATGGCAGTCTCTTAACATAGAGAAAAGTACCTGCACAAAGTTGAGTAATGTGCATGTTGGAACTCCAACCCCTTGACTTTCAAGTTTTAAATTACAAAGAAAAAAGAAAATATACCATTTACTTTAAGATACACTTTGATTTTCCAGGAGAAAATTTAGCAACTGTGATGGTTATGCTGCTTTTTGTAAGATTTTTTTTCTCCCATGTATAATCTATTAGACTTATCATAAGCTTCCTGCCAAGAGAAGAGCCAGTGATGATTCCTACTTCATTTAATTCTTAACTGGAGTGAAATCCAGGTTTAAGGATGGAAGTGGAGAGTGTTATAATAATAAAAAAAGAATTCATGGAGGAAAGATATCCTGATGTTTGCATTTTATGAAATTTCTGCTCACATCTTAAGGATAAATAGTTTTCTTTTTTTTTTTTATTATGAAGGTCTTTTTTTATTTAAAAGAGAATGAAACAAAAGGGGGCAGTACGGAGCAGATCAGAACAGGACAACATAGGCAACACAGTACTTTACATTAAGTCAACTGGACATCAACAGTATCTAACACCATATCTCTTACTCTGCTATAGTTGAGCATAGTTTCAATTACAATAATATCAAACATAACACAATAGTATAAAGCCATGCATATAGTGAAAGAATTCCAGGG
>PVJX010013342.1:0-47688 GCA_004027295.1 Dolichotis patagonum | reverse complement strand
CAGCCACCAGATGCTCAGCTCTGCTTAAGTTTTGAGACAGGCCACTTTTTTATTCCGATGCACATGACACCAGTGGGGTCTCAAAGGCCTTCCTCCATTTCCAGAAGCGCTGTCTGAGGTACTGTTTGCAGGGCAGCTGCTCCCTCACAGCAGCAGGGGCATTGGTATCACTGGTATACACGTCTGTAGGTCCCAACGGAGATAGGAAAGTATCAGTAGGACATCAAGATATGCACACAGTCAATGCTATCCAAAAGAGAACAGGTGCTTCACAGAGTCCTCCATATGCTTGGGTCTGTTTCGAAGTTGCAGAAGTCCAGCCACTGCATGGCTGGTGTAGCCCACATGGATAGATATACCCAGAGAGCAATGTCTTCTGAAGTCTTGTCTGTGAACAGTGCTCAGCAATGGAAACAATTTTTCCTAGCTAAAATGAGTGTCATTAAGTACCATCGCCATAGCCATCCACACCCCTCACATTTAAGAACTCCAAACCACCAGCCGTGGTGTGCACACTTACAAGCTCAGCTACTCAGGAGACTGAGCCAGAAAGATCGCAGGTTCGATGCCAGCCTGGGTGACTTAGTGAGAACTTGTCTCAAAGTAATATTTTAAAGGGTAATGGGGCTGGGGGTGCAGCTCAGTGGCAGAGTATTTGCCCAGCATGCATGAGGCCCCCGGTCAAGTCTCACACGCACGCACGCACGCACGCACACACACAACTCCCAGTGCCAGATGGGAACCCACAGTGACAGCAGCTCGTGGTACTGCAGCCTTCAGTGGCATGTGTGTTCATGTCCCCTCCCACAGCCATTGACCTGCTCTACTGGCGGGATATCAAGCAGACCGGCATCGTGTTTGGGAGCTTCCTGCTGCTGCTCTTCTCCCTGACCCAGTTCAGCGTGGTGAGCGTCGTAGCCTACCTGGCCCTGGCCGCACTCTCCGCCACCATCAGCTTCCGCATCTACAAGTCTGTGTTGCAAGCTGTGCAGAAGACTGACGAGGGCCACCCGTTCAAGTGAGTGCCCCGCCGGACTGACCCCCACTGCCCCTGCTTCTGTTCCAGCCCAGGGGCCCTCAGACTGTCTCCGAGACCTCTTGGCATCCCTAATATCTAATATTGCTTGGCTAAGACCTAGTTCTGTATTGAATTTTTATAGCTTAAATTTTACGAATGGTAATTATAGCCCATAATATATGCATAATGTTTTATAAATGAAAGAGTATCCCACCAATGAGCTAATCCAACCAACTCTGTAAAGAAGGTAGGGCCACCGCTATAATCCTGATTTATGGCTACAAAGACTGAAGTCCCAAAGGTAAAGTGACATTCCTACCACCACATTGCCAAGAGTAACACAGAGCCAGGACTAAGGTGTTTGGATTTTTATTTCTATTTCATCATTCTCTCTCTCTCTCTCTCTCTCTCTCTCTCTCTCTCTCTCTCCCTTTCTCTCTGTCTCTCTCTCAGTTTAACACCAAAGGTCCAAGCTTCTGAGGGGTTGAGATGCATGAACAGTCTCATCATATGCCTATGTGTCTTTTGTGTATGTTTGCACTGGGACTGTCCAATTAGAATGAATACCGGGGAAAAAACAAATTATTTATTTGTTTGTTTGTTTGTTTGTTTATTTATTTATTGTGGTACTGAGAATCAAACTCATGACTTCGTGCATGCCAGGCAGGCACTTGTGCCGCTGAGCTAAATCCCCAGCCACCAAATTATTTTAAAAGGGAGCTCTACTAAGAGAATAGACGAAATGTGGTGAAGGCAGTGCTGCCCTGGCCGGCTGCCTCCACCCAACCCCACCAAGGGGCTCCCTGACTCCAGAAGGAAAGCCTGGGTGCTCCTGGCACAGACTGTCCACACTGTCCTCTCTCCTGCCAGCTGGCCCAGTGTGGACTCCATTCAGGTGTCCTTGCCTTCTGTAATGGAGGGACAGTGCAGGGCTCTAGGTGAGAACGGTGTCAGGTCCAGGCATACTCATGGATGCCACCTCAGCATCACCCTCGTTTGCCCTCCCCTATCAGCTGCCTGCAGGTAACTGTGTTCTAACGTGAGGTGAGGAAGTGGCATGCCTGGCCTGTGGCGTGACTACACCACCCCCACTCCAAAGGTGGGGCGAGCAAAGAGGCGGGAGGTCTCCTCCACTGGACCAGGGTGTGCGCTGCACTCACTGCAGCATCCCTGGCAGGGCTCAGCAGGGCTTGTCTTTACCTTGGCTCGGGCCACTAGAGGCTCTCCTATGTCCTACCACACCATTTTTACCACAATCTGGGCCCCCAAGGGCTGTGCCAGAGGCACAGGAACCCTATCTCTCATCTCCCTTATTTCTTCTAACACCTTGTTACAGGAACAAGTGTCTAACTACTAGGTCAACTGCTATTAGGTCAACTACTTTATCTTCCTTTAGGAATTAAAATATAAAACTCGCTTTTGGCTATGTCGTCTTTATCACCAAAGAATGTCTGATCTGATACATTTTTAATCAGAACACAGTATCTTAGATGAATTGCTAGCTTTGCATTTTCTATAAAGAGGAGAAAACACTGTAACATTCACGTGTAAAGCCTGGCACAGTCAGTCCAGGCCCTTATCACAAAGCTCTGCCGGGTGGCTTAAGCAACAGGACTTTATTTCTTGCAGTGGCCTAGGTGGGAAGGCTGAGGTCAGGCTGCCCCCTTCCTGGGGTTGTAGCCGTGACCCTCTCTCTGGTCATGTTCTCACAGGCAGGCAGAGGGTGCGAGCTTCTGGGTCTCTTTATGAAAGGCACTAATTCCATTCCTGAGGGCTCAGTTGCCTCGGCCATTCACCTCAGAGAAAGCTCCATCCCACTGTGGGGAGTGATTCAGCACAGCAATGTGCAGGGGACTCAGAATTCAGTCCTTAGCACTCCCTGCAGCTCAAGCCAAGGGATGCTTCCCTGCGTTGCCCTGGACTCCCAGAGTTAAGCGACCCCTTGCAGGCTCTCAGGGTGCAGACACTTCGGGCATGCAGGATGGTGCTGTATTAAAACAGGAGAGGGAGAGAAGGAAAGGGGACGCTGGACCTTTGTGGAGGAGTGTGGCCAAGCAGAGAGACCTGAGGTTGGGTTGGTTTTTAAATATTTTTAGTTTATACATGAGTATACTGCATTTCCTATATTTTATGTACAATATTTGCATATGAGTCAAACTTAACTGCTTAACAAATGAATAATTCCATTACTAAAAATACCACTCACTAGAATCTGTGAATATTTTAATATGGTCCAGGTCACTTGAGTTTTCAGGGTTCCCACAATAAACTTGGAAGTGAATTCCAGAATTCTGTGAATTCTTGAAGTTTGACGCGTAACAGTAATTGTCAACTAAGGTTTTCAGGCAGGCAGCTCAACTATGTAAAGAAGATAGTTCATCTCCACACAGTCAGGTAGTGGGAATTCAGCACGTGAGCTGAGTGTGCTGCAGTCCCAGCTGGTCTCACACTGCAGAGTGTAGGCAATCTCAGTTCCCCCTCCCCAGGGCTCCTGGTTCCGTGTTTGCCAGCGCCCTGGAAGGCAGCGCTGTATGGACGTGAAGAGGAGCACGGGCCGGCCCGCTGCCGCGAGCCGGGGCATCCCTCTGAGGCCTCTCCCGGGGGTCTGTTCACAGGGCCTACCTGGAGCTGGAGATCAGCCTGTCCCAGGAGCAGACCCAGAAGTACACAGACTGCCTGCAGCTCTACGTGAACAGCACGCTGAAGGAGCTGCGGAGGCTGTTCCTCGTCCAGGACCTCGTGGACTCCTTGAAAGTACGATCTTCAGCCCTTCACTGAGTCTCAAGTTCTGTTTTCCCCAGAGGTAGTGAGTTATAAACCAGTGCACAGCAGAGCGTACGACAGAGGTGATAATTCTATTCTGGAGTCAGAAAGCCCCCGGTTGTATGGCATCGTGGAGTTCAGCCAGTCCCCCTCAAAAGTTTTTCAAAGCTTAGGACACTTCCCCAAGGTTGTCCTGTTTACTGACAGAGCAAGTGTCAAAGGAGGTCACACAGCCATGAGTATTTCCGTACTTTTTTTTTTTTTTTTACTACATACTAGGGTATCTGTTCTTAAACCATTTTCAACTTGTCAGCCAATTCCCTAAAGTTAATTTTTTAAAATCTAGTTTGGGGATGTTAAAAACACATCTACTCCCTCACCAAGAGGAGCTATAGGCTGTGCTGACACTGATCCTCCCAGTGTCCTAGGCCCGGCCATCTGCAGGCGGAGCGGCCCCACCTCACGTGTGGCAAGGCTTCAGCTCTGTGCTCCCCCTGGGGCAGGGAGTTTCTCTGAATGAGCCACTGCAGGTCCCTGGGACTTCGTATGCAGTCACATCTGTCAGACATGATCCAGAGAGGCTGTGCGTGGAGGGGCAGCCCGGTGACCGCATGTGACTCCTGCGCGCAGTGCCTTGTGCACACCCACAGCGAGCAGGGCAGCACCCCTGGGGGAGCTCTGGGGGAAGGGCGGAGGGAACCTTGAGAGGTATGGGCTGCACCCGTGGGTGCGTCACAGGAATAATGACTCACCAGGGGGACCCTGACTACTGACCTCAGTGCTCTGAGGTACTGTAGTGTGCCAACCTGTGGCCCAGACTATTGTTTCACAGTGTCCCTGGAATCTTCCAACAGTGTGATTCAAAAGTGCCAGGGGTTAAGGGCGGCCCTCTGCCAGTGATCCCATGATGGGGCTTGGCCACTTTACTGCTCTTTCCTTGTCTACTGGAATAATTTCATCAAAATTCATTTTCTATTGCCCCTAATTGTAATCTAAAAATTGTAATTAGGAATTCTAATTAGAAGAAATGGAAATGCTAATTAGAGAAATTCTGATTCTAATCTAAACTGAAGTCAGTGGTATGAGACAGTTGTCTGTCAGAGGTCTCAGGAGCTCCCCTGACCCCTTCACTCCTCAGTTTGCAGTGCTGATGTGGCTCCTGACCTACGTCGGTGCGCTCTTCAACGGCCTGACCCTGCTGCTCATGGGTAAGGACAGAGGGAAGGGGCATCGCTCTCCCTCACACGCCTCAGCAGTGCAGTGCTTTCTGAGCCATTAAATGGCTTTACCTTGTTTTAGTGCATTCCTCTGGTATCCCTGAGGCCAGAGCACTTCCCTTACCACTACAGTTCAATCAAGGAATGTAACATATACTGCACATGAATAATGAATTTTCTTTGCAACCACACGTGGTTGTATTTTGCGTCTAATATTTATGTTTATACTGTGGAACGCCACATGGCCATGTGGCTGCTATGGGTAAAGATTCATTTTTGCCTTAGGAGGGCTCAGTCCACACTCAGAAATATTGACGTAGTATTTATAAAGGGCTCAGATCCTGTTGTTTTTCTCCTGAACTGCCCTATCTTCTCCTATCTAGAGTGCTTCTTACTCCAAATAATATATCACATACATGTATGTATAATGCTATCATGTCATCATATCTGTGACTCTCAGAATTTTAATGCTGTATTTGTTTTTCATTCTAGCTGTGGTTTCAGTGTTTACTCTTCCTGTAGTGTATGTTAAGCACCAGGTGAGTTCCACGTGGCATCAAAGTCAATAAACTTTGACTTTGTGGTCTTTGGATGTGCCCATGATCTCTTTCTCTTTGTAGGCACAGATTGACCAATACCTGGGACTCGTGAGGACTCATATAAATGCTGTGGTGGCAAAGTAAGTTAAGTTACATAGTACTGTTTGTAAAACGATGCACTGTTTACAGGCATTTGAATGAATTAAGTAGGTGTAACCAAAAGATAGTAAAATGTGGTGATTTATGATCATTCACTTGAGTCCTATGTTCATTCTTTTCTCAATAATATTACTTAAGAAAATGAGTATAAATTGCAAACTCCTGATTAAATAAATCCTTCAGTCACTTAAACTGTTCAGAGTATTTTTAAAACTTTAAAATGTAAAATTTTTGTTCTGTAAAAATTTTACCTATGCCAATTCAGCTACACAAATATATGTTTGCTTCTTTAATTAATAGCATTACTTTGGTTGGTTGGTTGGTTGGTTTTTTGTTTCTTTGTTTTGAGACAAAGTCTCACTATGTAACTTAAGCTAGCCTTTAACTTACTATGTAGTCCAAGCCGTCCTTGAACTAATGGGGACCCTCCTGCCTCAGCTTCCCACGTGATGGGATTACAGGCATGTGCCACCACTCCTAGCTAATATTATTGCTTTTTAAAACCTGAGTATTGAACAGACCAGACTGTGTTTCCTGGGCTGCCTGATAAATTGGGAGATAAAGATTTCAGTTTTAAAAAAAAGATTTCCACTTTATGTGTCAATAGTCGACATGACCATTTAACTTGGTAGTTTTTTCCTAATTATTATGTTAGTACTTTTAGGCTTTGCTTCTATCTACAATGATAGTTTTATTTTTTATTAGTATTGCAGACTTTGTTTTAATCAGGTCAAGAAATTTTCAGCTACAAATACATGTCACCAAGTACTAGACTTTGTCACTATAACCCCATCTAGTAATCAGATAATTATATGTCTGGACCTCGATGATAGTTAGGGAGTTGTTTAATAACAAAATAAATAGGAAAACCACTTTAAGTTCTTTGTATTAGATTACATGTCATTAGCTACAGTCTTGTTTTGACATTTATAAAATTATCATTTATATATATGTATATATATATGAGGAGTGCATCAGTTCTGTGGTGAATTTGGATCTGTAACAGATCTGCAGCACATTTCAAAATGATTGAAATTATCAGCTTGGACTCAAGGGTAGCTGATGTCTGATGAAACCCAACAAATGGAAGTTAAAACAGTCATTTTATATAAGAAATGGCAGTCTGGCATAGCATGAAATATACTAGTATCCAAATCTTGGAATACTGTTTAAAAACATAAATTCTGAGACCCCACAGCAGACACAGAATTATAAATTCTAGCATTAGTGACCTGGAATTTATATTTTATCACCTCTACTAGGTGAACTTTAGGAGACTGAACCATATTCAGGAATTACCACACAGAGCTACAGAATAGGAGTTTGGAACCTGCAAGATAGTCACTCAATTTTTTGGGTGTGGGGGGAGAACAAGGATCAAACTCATGACCTCACACTTGCCAGGCAGGCACTTACGCTGCTAAGCTAAATCCCCAGCCCAACTACTTAATTCTTAAGTTGTCCATTGCTTTATTTGGGGGTCCTAAATGAATCACATTTATTAATATTTTTTGGTTGGTTGACTGGTTCCAAAAAAAGAATAACTATTATTTTCTGGATACTTCATGTAATAAGCAAAAGGATTGATAGGTAAATGAAATACTCTCAGTCCTAGAAAAGTTTTCAGTCCCTTGGTACAGACAAAATTTCAGAGAAATGACTTTAAAACAACACCAGAACTAAATGCTAAAGTCAGGGAGATGAGGAAACAATTATTCCTTTCTAGAGTGGATAATGACAAGCCACTGAGAAAAGGTAGTATCAGGTGTGGGCCCTAAGGGTTGGGTGAACACTCATCTGGTAGATGCTAGGGAAAAGTCATTGCAGGCAGAAGAAATAACCTAAGGAAAGACAGAGACCCAGTAATATAGTCATGTTCAGGAAGCAGTGAGTCAGTCAGTGTGTCTAAAAATCAAGCAGGAGAGCTCAGCTAGAAAAAATGTAGAAAGAGAGGCTGAGATCAGGTGTGACCTGACCTAGCAGGAAATGGCTAGTCCTTGCTGTGGCTGAGTAGGACAGGGAGGCAATCAGATTTCCATTTTGTGAAGAGAAGAATTGCAGAAGGGAGAGACTGGGGATGTGGTAATCAGCTATGAAGCTATCATAATTCAGACAAATTGATAAGGCCGAAAGCTGGTTTAAAATGAAGAGAATATCTTGTATACATGTATATGCATAACGTAGTTAAACTGCAGTTGGAAATCAAAGCTAGAAAGAGAAAGAGGAAAATACGTTGACTATGTGGACTAACACACTACAGCTGATCTCCACTCCATGCTTTCTGGTACTAGGACCAAAAGTGGGGGGAAGGCTCTGTCTTATTTATAGAAAGAAGGGAATATCCGCTCTTCCAAAGAACCTGGTGTATCTGGCATAAAAGTCTTGAAGAAAGTTCATGTTCTTACTTCTCAGGGAACTTCAATCTCTGAAATGCAGAATTTATGCCATGTTAGTAAATAGTCAAGAACAGTCATTGGAATCAGATAGACTAGTCTGAGTCTATTCCTGGCATTTTGGCTATGTAAGTTTTTCCTAAACATTATTTATTTTCTTATCTTTAATTTGGAAATTTTAATACTAATCCTCAAAGAGTTGTTGGTGATTAAATGAGACAGCATCCATAGTGTATTCTTACTTGGGCATAGGATATAATAAATATTAGATAGTCTCACCCCCATCCTCCTCATCCTACTCCTGCTTGGGGATCAGTTCTAGAGGTTTTAGGGATGGGCTATCTCAGGCTACGTCAGGATACCTCAGTGGCAGTATTTCCTCCATACTGAGTGGCCTGTCCAGGTCATTTAGTCTTTCTTTATGTCAGTTTCCCAGCTCTAAAATGGAGCTAATATCTAATAACACTTCTTAGAGTTTTGAAAATGAGAGAAAAGCACCTCAAATTAGGAAAGGCAAAACACATTGTAGAGCAAGTTGAAACTTTAAGAAAATAAAAACATAAGACATCTGCTCTAAGTAAATGCAGCTTCCTGTATCCAAGTGAGTCACAGTTTGGGTGCTAAAACTGCCCAAGATTTCATGTAGAGGTTCCTTTGGTGATCTTTGATAAATCTTAGAGAATGAAGAACATGCCAAAAAAATGAAACTGAACTGGAGCTATTATGATTTTCAAATAAGAACAAAGAATAAATTCTGGAAGTTATTTTTAGATGAATTAAGTGCCTAATTTTAAGCAAAACTCTAGAATAAAGTCACTAGAATGTAGTACTCAGAATATGTTGGGTAATGAAAAGATCCCATAGACTGCTTTGACCAGTGGGTATTCTGGTTTCAGAGGGACATTCAGTGAGTCTCCCTGGGCCCTCGCATAGAAAAATGGAGATATATAGTATAGATGAAAGCAGAGTATTAGGAGGTTGAAATAATAGAACCACGGGCTGTCCATGAGGCCATCAAATGTCAGTCTCATGTGAGACGTAGAGCTCTACCTTTGACCCTATCGCTTTCAATCCACCGCTTCCCATGACTAAGTGAACATACATGTAATTATCAGACACACAGATTGGGGCAAAACAGTTAGTAAAGGACAAGATGAAGATTCACAGTGAATCAAGGGATATCGAGCAAGTTAACATGTTGGATTGGAATCAATAAAATGAAATGGTAGGGAAAGTAAAGTATTATATTTGGATTTTTAACAAGTCAAGTTTACAAATAAAGATGGGGAAGGGGCAATGGGGTAGAGCATAACTGTAGTGTGTATGAATATATAAGTGACTAAGCACACCCAAATATGAGGCTACCTTATCATGTTCTCATCCTGGAACACAAAACCCACACCCACAACTTAAAGTGGAGAGGTTTGTTTTGGCTCACAGGTTCAGAAGTCTCAGTCAGTGATTGGCTCCTGGGCAGAACCACATGGCAGAGGGCTGTGGGGGCAGAGAGCTGCTCAGGTCATGGCGACCAGGAAGCAGAGAGAGAACGGAGGACCTAAGGAGGGAGATGTACGCTTCCAGGTCACGCCCTGGCGATTGGCCTCTTCCGATCAGACCCACCTCCTGCCAGCACATTTAGCTCTGAACTTATGATCCAGTCACTTTCCAAAAGCCCTGCCTCTGTTCACATGAGGCCTCTGGAGGACATTTCCACCTAAACCATAACAGAATCAACGACATGCTGAGCCATCTTTTACAAAGAGGTCATAATAGAAGTACGAAGTCTAAATGAAAAGAAGCTGCCATCCTGGCATTATACGTTGCTCATTTTGTATCTGCATTTAATACGTTTTGGAGTTAGACATTTTAAGAGATGCATCCATTCACAAGAGTATGGCAGAAGAATGACCAAGATACTAGGGTATCAGAAATCTGAACTAATGACCAATGAAGGGCAAACCTCACTAGAGTTGATTACCCTGGGAGTAAGATGCCATTGAAAGAATTCAATAGACATTTCAAATATTTGGAGGCTTAACTTTGTGAAAGGAGAAACCTTTCTCTTTTTCACTGAAGAGCAAGGAGTGGAGATTCTAGAAGTTCTGGGATTGGAATGAGATTTAAGGGAAAACAATAGCCACTGGAGTTGTCCAACTGGAAAGCACTGCCCCTTGGAGCAGGGAACCCCAGGACATTCACACAAGCATGAGCAGAAGTTAGTTGCCACCATCACTTCATGTCCTCCCCAGCTCCTCTTCCACTCATCCGCCCTGCTTCGCGTCCATAGTTCCAAAAGTGATCTCAGCGTCAAGGGTTCCAAAGCCTTGCCTCTGAGCACAAACCTCCTCTGCTGAGCCCCAGTCGGTTCACTGGCTCACTTAGTATTTTCTCTTATGTGTCTCACGGACACTTCAGATGACATGGCCAAACGCCTTGCAGTTCCATATCAACCTGTTTTTCCTTCAGTTCTCAACATCTTGGTAAACAGCGTCATCACTCACCTAGTTCCCAGGCCCAAAAGTGAAAAGTCTTCCTCAGTCATTCTTCCTGCTTCCTTTCTCATGTGTTCAGCCCCTCAGGGTGTCAGGACGGGCCCTCAGCCCCACCGTACAGCTCTCCAGACTGTTAACCTGTCTGTCACTCTGCCTACCACGTGCCCCGGGCATGGCCATCTCACACCCGGGCTACTCTGGGTTTCTCTCACTCTATTATTGCTCCTACTGTTATTTCCCTATTTTTTCACACAACCGCTGTCATAATTTTAAAACATGAATCGTAACACTCCCTGCCTAAACTTTGTCAGTGGCTTCACATAGCACAAAAGAGAATCCAGCCCTTATCCCCACCATGGGTTCCAGCACCAGGTGGCTACTGCCCACCTCTCACACCGCCTGTCTCTGAGCTCTGCACGCACCAGCCACACCCAAGTTTGTCCTCTTTTCTGAGCCTCTGTGCTTGCCACTTCATCCTCCTAAAACCTCCAGGTGTCTGTGAGTGTGGGCTCCTTCTTGTGTGCTGGGCATGTTTCTTGGGTTGATGGATTTAAAGTAGGCACTACCCACTTCACCACAGAGCCCCTTCCTTCCTATCAAAAAGCCCGATTTTCTCTGTAGAATGTATCACTATCTGAACATCCCTTGTCTACATGCTGATTTCCTCTTCTGAACCCCTGCAAGTGCAAAAGCTCCATGAGAACAGATACCTCCTCCCTTTTCTTGAGCACTGATTTCCTGAATGCTGCACGCTGCCTGCTGCCAATCACAGTCTGCGTGGCGCATTCATGACGCCTCAGTTTAACAAACAAAAAGCTTCTAGTGTAAACCGTCCTCAAACCATGCAGCCACACCATGAGCATCACTGATTTTAGGAGCCTGGGTGGGGGAGGTCTGGCCCGCACTCACATGTTAGGATGAGTATTGAAGACGAGAAAAGCTCATCAGCTGAATGAGCAACAGAGCTGGGACTAAGAACCCGGTCTCTGACCTCCAGCTGTGTGTGATTTGACCACACCAAGGCAGACACCGGCTTCTTATCCTAGAACCAACCTTCCTTGCTCTTGTCTTGCTGCCATAGTAACTGCACCCACCCTTTCAGAGGCACCCCAGCTACAAAGTTATACTCTACAGGATGTGACTTTCTCAGCTGTTCATTATCCACTGCTTACTTCCTTTTCACTGGTTTATACAAGAATGTTTAGAGACACGCACATAAAACTGTATCTCCTGAAATATTAAGCTATTTGGTCACTTAGCTATTTAAAGCAATATATGATGAAGATATACAGTGATTTCATTAAGAACATTTGCAATTTCACCCTTTAATGTTGTTTTTTCAGGATCCAGGCTAAAATCCCTGGTGCCAAAAGGCACGCTGAATAGGTGGCTCTCCTGGCGGGGACGGACACACACAGGGATGTCTGAGTGGTAACAGCTCTCGTCTTAGTCGTTACTGCAAATCGATTGTTTCCCCCCAATACCATAATTTTAGAGGCAAACTTCGAAACAGCTGTTTTCCGGCTGTTGCTGTACTCCTAGGGTATTGAGTCCCCTGTGTCAAGCACTAAAGTGTAGAGAGAAGTGTATTAGATGTGCTTTTAATTTCGTGTTGCTAACACAGTGCATGATGGTGAGAGCCCGCGTCCTTGTTCCCTCGCGCCCCCCTCCCTCTGCAGTGCTTCCGTAGCGTCTCACGCCCCTGTGGCTTGGCCCTTCCTGCCCAGTGCTGACGCAATAGTGGACATCGCTTCTGTGTCTTTGGGTTGCTGGTTGGGTTAATCTTTAATAACATTATATAGAATTGTAGACTGATGTTTTAGCGTTTTTTCCAAAACACACAATGTAAACACAAAGCCAAAAACCAAAAAAAGAAAAAAAAAAAAACCCAGTCCACCCTACTTATGGTAATCAGTTTTGTATAACTTAAAATAATTAAATGAATAAACCCAAAATGAACATGCGGTACTTTTGTTGTATGGGATTGATGGGCCGATTTACGTGTATGGTAACTAAAAAGTACCAGCATGTTAACTTTACTACAATTTGTATTACTTTCTCTGTAGTTCCTAATGGACTTAATTATGGACTCTGGATATTTGCACTTATGTACTTGATTCTGAATGCATAAATAAATGTTACTAAATGTAGAAAGTTCTCTGTCTTATGATCTTACTGGAGGATGCAAAAATCCCAAGAGAAGGTACTTGAAGACGTGCCGGGAGAACACAGCCTGCAGCTCCCCTTTCTCTTCTCTCCAGGAGCACAGGGCCAACTTCGGGGTGGTTTATGGCTCCTTTGGGTTTTTAGTATAAATCACTTGCGAACAAGTTGAAAACTCTTCATACTGTATTCTGAGTTGTAGATGGAAATTTTAAACAGTTTTTAAAAGCGCTGTGACACACGTCCTTCCGTAAGGTTGTCGTGACCATTGCAACACGGCACTGGCGTGAAGCATTCGAACTTGCTCTGGGCTCGTGCTTTTGGCAGTTGCTGAGTGCCCGCTGTATCTGCACAACGCACAACGAATGGGGCTGTGACGCAGAGATGACGGCTCCTGCCTTCACGGTGCTATCTTCTAATGATGGCACTCTGCTTTCTTTCTTTTTTGTCTATTTCAATTCAGTGTTGGAATTCAGTGTCAAAGCCTATTAGTGCAGACACAGTGGTGATAGAAAGGAGCTGCTCACTGTTCCAGCCCTTCACAGCAGCCTGGCACCCAACATGGGGAAGGGTGCAGCCCAGAGCACGTGGAGGGAGAGTGGGCCAGAGCTGGTGACATGGGGCTTCAAGACCGACACTGCCCCATGAGCGCTCTGTACATTTTGAAGCCGGCAGGCAGCTCACTTGCCTCATTCCAGGCCCAGTGGTGTGACTGGCTGAGCAAGAGTATGATACTGTTTCCTGGGTCAGAGGTGCCGGAGAACTGGGGTAAGGCAGGAAGATAGTAAGCTTAGTCTGATGCCTGTTTTTTGTTTGTTCCTTAAATCCAAATGATTTCTCAGGTTGAAAAGAGAGGTCAGTGGTAGAGTGTATACAAGGCCCTGGGTTCAATTTTCTGCACCAGAAGAAAAATGAAAAAGAAGATAATTTCTTTTTGTCTGTATGTTTTTCAGTTTCCAACCTTTGATATAGTTTTTGTCTATTTAGCTTTATTGTGCAAAATTAACCTTAAGGCCCAGGATTTAGCTCAATGGCACAACGCCTGACTAGCAAGCCTGAGGTCTTGAGTTCAATGCCTAGTATCCAAACAAAAAGAGAAACAAAGAAGTTAATCTTCAGTATTGGCATTTACAGGGTTTTTCTTCCTCCTGGTGATGCAGAGTTCCTTTCCCATACAGTTGGAGGGTCTAATTAGGAAGCCTCTTTTCTGGCAGTGGTGAAGACTTCTGGGGAAACCTTCAAGCTTACACAATGATAGGTCTGCACATTAGGTTCTTAACAAATGGCTCACAAAACAGTCTGTTTTCCCTGTAGGAACCACTAGCCACAGCAGTAAAGAAGTGATGGAAATAGCGTGCGGGTCTGGGGAGCAGGTGCGAAGAGGATGGAGAGCAGAGGCCTGGGGAGCCCGGTGAGTGAGGTCTCCTGGCTGTGCGCCGTAGAAAGTCCTGATAGCCCGTGAATAGACAGATGAATTAGGTGAGAGGGAGTAGAAGAGGCGACACCATGCTTGATGGATCATTTCAGGAACAAGAGAAGTACAACACTTAGTAATCTTTTTCCCTTCCATACTCATATTAAAAAGAAATTTGGGTCAGAGACTGTTTTTCAGTTACACTCCTCTCAAAATTACAGTTGAGCTGAGAAATACACTAGTTGAATAAAGAGCAAATGATTGCTTTCAGCACTGCTGAAGTTGCTGGACTTTGGCCAGAGAAAGGCGTGTAGACCATCTGCCATTACAGTACACAGTCAGGCCAAGACCTAGGGTCTGGCCTGTCTGATTCCCAGGTGGAGCACCGTCACCGAGGCACAGAGCTGGCCGGGCTTTCTGCGCTGCACTCTCCGGCTCGGAAGTGAGGCTGCCTCAGTGCGATTGTGGTTGCTACCGCAGGAGCCCACTGAGGGTGTTAACCAGCAGCAGAGATTTATTGGGAGAATGCAATGGAGACCATGGTCTTAAAGAGCAAGGGACTGAGTGTCTTTCTAAACACACACTTTTGCTGCTTAATGCGAGCTCAAATACTAGCTTTTCTGTGTGATGGTGTTGAAGGGGTGAGTCGTTAAAGAGTGGGAACTGAAAACTGGGTATGGTGGCATATGCCTGCCATCTCAGCACAGTGGGAGGGTGAAACAAGAGGATTGTGAATATGCACCCATCCTGGACAATGTATTGACATAGCAAGACCCTGTCTCAAAATGAGAAATAAATTAACAATTTAAGGACTATGGATGTGGCTCAGTGTGAAAGCCCTGGATTTAATTCTCAGTACTTCAAAAAAGGAAAGAGGAGGAAGAGCAAGGGAGGAGGAGGAGGAGCAACTGAGGTTGTAAGACTGGCCCCGCCCCCTGGCTTCTGGTGGTGTCATCGCTTCCTCTTGCACTTGCTCCTGCCATCTACCAAGGGTGCTGCAGACACTGGAGACCCTCACCAGAGCCACTGGGACTGCTTGTCTCTAAAGCTGAGCTAAATAGTCCTCCTCTCCTGTTCATAAATATCCACTCTTGGGTATTACATTACAGGAATGAAAAATGGGCTGGCACAACAAACTTTGTAAAAGTGAGTTTGTGTCTTACCTAAAAGGCATCCCTTCATCCTGAATCCTATATTTGCTTTTCTGCATCTCTGGTGGCTTTTTCTGAACTCCATTTTCCCTGCACCCTTTCCTCACCACCAGACCTATTCCTAAGTAGTCCCCAAGGTGCCCGCACATTCTCCTTCTCTCTCTGGCTCTTTCTCCTTCACCATGACCACTGGCTCCCTTGTTTGTTTGTTGAAAGGGGTCACTGACCCTGGGCCCCACGCTCTTTAAACTTCTTCATGTTCTCAAAATTCTTCCCTGATACAGAGTTGAATGTGCATAACTAACTCCCAGGTTTGCACCTCTTGCCCGACTCTCCATTCTCTTGTAGACCAGACCGCACATTTCCACTCGGCTCTGCCACTGGAATGTCAAATCTCCATCTGTTCAAAATCAACATCCGCATTGCGGGTGATTTTTCTGCCTATTGAAGCCACTTTGCTACTTGGCAGCCCATTCTAAAAACTGACTCAGATGTACTGTTTTTCCTTTGTCCCAAACATCTCTGAGCCTCCAAAGCACTGTCTAAGGTTTTCAGGGATCATAGTTTTCATAGGCTGAGTGGCCTGCTTTCTGTGTAATATTATTATTGGTAGCTTTGTAACTTTCATGCCTAAATTTTTCTATCGGTAAAACTGAACCTTCAAATGATGTTTGAGATATTGCTAAAAAGGACTAAAGAAAAAATCCGTGTATTTAGAATTCTTAAGATACAGAGATTAAAATGTTCTGTAGTTTAGGCTTTATTAGAAAGAAAAAAACACTTGGGGAAAAGGCAACTTCGTCAGTGTCTCCTTTATATTCAACAGCGAGAGGATGTTCACTTCCACTACAAAAACCCTGGAGGACATTCAGATCATTTCACTAAATTGTATATAAAGGATGGCTCTAAGTGAACGTTACTACACCAGAATTATCACTTAATTCCTGTTGCTAAAAGGTAATTTTTAATTAGCTGTGATTTCAGCTAGTAAGAACTGATTCTCAACTCTGCCAGGTAACTGAGCCCCTGGAATGGGCTCAGCCGTCATGGTGGCGTCACTGTTAGTCACTGTTTCTTTCCCACCACAATATGAGTGAGTGCTCTAGGTCAGGAGAGATGAATACATAAACTTAAACCATTCCATAAAGCTCGTTAAACTTTGCGCTTTCTTTTCCACCTCGATCCATGGTGGGATTGTTACATAACAAAGCAGTTTTCCCCCACCATGCCCTTCTGCTATATTTCTGCCTCAACACATGCCATGTGCCAGCAATGTGGCCAGCTGACCATGGGTGAAAACCCTGTGAAATCATGAGTCCACGTAAACCTCTCCTCCTTTAAGGTGTTATTCTCAGGTACCTTGTCATAGCAGTGGAAAGCTATCCAACACATCTTCCTCTTCTTTTCTTCCGTGAACTTTTGTCTTGCTTTGCTTGTACATCTTTTTTCCTCTTCAGTAAGTGAATAAGAAGCACAGTCTGACTCCTCAGTGCTCTGGGCCATCTTCCTCGGAGAGCTCTCCCCTGGTACCAACCTCACGTCTCCTTTGTATGTGCTCAATGCCCAGCACAATGCCAGGCACCCAGCAGGTGCACAAGGAACCAAACCAAAGTGTTGGCAGCGACTTGCACGTACCCTGCCTTTCTCTGCGCTTTGGAAGCCTTCTTCCCCTCTGCTCTGAGACTTGGCCTCAGACTCCTGCCTGTCACTGCCATCAGCAGAAGCAACACAGATGTGAAGCCCACTTCCCACTGGTGTCAGCACCAACTGTTGCTTTCATTACAGTGATTTTCATTGCGTTGAAAGCTGAGGAGAACTGAGGACAGCTCAGGACGGCCAAGTTAACAGTAGCATTTGTATCTCAAAGGAAATGCTTCCTAAGGTCTCCCACCAGTAGAAAGTAAAATGGGAAATAAATATTTCATCTGTGCTCTGTGATCAGCACATCTTGACGTTCCTCAATCTTCATCATTTCAGAATATAAAGTCCCATTTTAGAGTGAAGAGTGAACAGGAAGAGATTCACTAAGCTGTTCTAACCCTAAATAATGTGACCTAAATCTGTCCCAAATCTGTTCAGCCCCAAAGCATTTCTGATGAAGGGCGAAAACAAGCAGCAGGAAGAGAAAGGGAAGAGAGGCCTCCTTCCCGGCCAGCTGCTAACACCGCTTGTACAAGCACTTGCTGGCTGCGGCTTGCTCTGCTAGTCGGAGCGACGACGCCACCGCAGGCACCAGCCCCGCTGTCTGCTTCTCCGAGGATCTGGCACTACCTGAGGGACACTGCTGCTCTGCCCGATGACCATGTGCCACCATCACTGCAGCTGAGTGGCAGCCCTGTCCCAGGACAGGCACTTCGGAAGCTGTGAGAAGTCTAGGTAGCAGAGGATCTTTATCTAAGTGTGCGTCTGCTTGGGTCTGTGGATCTCCAAGACATCGAGCCAACCCGACGGCTGAGCTGGGGAGATTCTGCTGTGTAGTGTGCAGTCAGGGAGACAAGATGCCTTTCTATTCCAGGCTAGGAGCTTTACTGAGTCCTTCAAAGCCCCTACGAGAGACCCGGCCTGCCTGCTGGCTTGGGGCTGATGTTGGGCCACTAACCATAATCTTGGAAAAGATCCGGGTCACTGTACCCCTTTGGCTCTTCAGAACAGAGAGGCTGGTATCCACAAGGTGTCCTGACCTCCCCTTCTCGGTGGCCTTGTGGGCCAACCCTCAGAATGGAGACAGAAAAGAAGCTCTGTGAGGCCCTAGGCAGACTTCCTTCCCTGAGGAACGGGGAAAATGGGCTTCCCTGCCGGGCTTCTTTGAAGCCTCCCTGCTTCATCCAAGGGTAGATGTTTTGGGCTGCAGAACAGTGCAGCGCAGGTGAGCTAAAAGTGTGGACACCCACGGTCTAGCCCGGGGTCTGCAGACACAACTCCCAAAGTTTTCCTTGCCAAATTTTACGGTAAGAGGCAGCTGCAATAGCAACGTCATCCTCAAATGCGTGCAGACCTTGCAGGCAGTAGGGACTAATCACACTGGAAGGCCCTGTGCATGCTGGAATCTAACTCCAGTGAGGCCCAGGGTTCTGGCTCTGTTGGCAGGAGGGAGGAGACAGAAAGAAGCCTGCTTACAACAAACTAAATGTCGGTCTGGGACGGGACTCATCATAAACTGGTTCCAGGAGGCACAAAAAGTATCAAAACTGGCCACACTGTTTTGGCTGGAAAGGGTAGCAAGTCTGGTGGCAATCAACATCAATGGGTTCCAGCTTCCGTGCCAAGTACCAAACAAATGACTGGTACTGGGACCCAAGTTTCAATTTAAAATGCATTGAGTACCAAATCCAATAAAGTTCAAAGTGATGTCCCAAGGTATGACACATGTCATCCTCACTACCAAGGAGAAGTCTGCCTCAAACATACTGACTATAAGAGGAATGCACTTGTTTGTACCAAAGTATAAAGATGCAAGAGACAAGAAAAAATGGCTCTTACCCCAGTGCACACTATCTATAGATACTGATGGACCAGAAAGATCTGTTGTATGTTCCACTATTTTAGATTTGTGTATTTTCTTTCTTTACTTTCCTATGATTTTATAAATAAGAAAGTTTTTCTCTTTTTATAATAATAAAGGAATTCATGCTTATAAATAAACATTCAAATACAGAAATATGAAGAAAAAAGTTAACGTTGTCCATTATTTTAGCTTTTTACACCTGGTGTTTAACACACACTGTATTGGTTTACAGCAAAACAAATTTATTGTGATGGTTCCAGGGCTCAGAGGTCTGAAATGGGTCTCACTGTGCTGATGCCAAGATGTCAGCAGGGCTGCGCTCCTCCGGCAGGCCCTAGGGAGATCCTGTCTCCTTGCCATTTCCAGTTCCCGCAGGCTGCCTGCATCCTTTGGCTCATGGTCACTGTCCTCCAACTCCAAAGCTACTACCCTAGCTGCTTCAAATCTCTCACCTTGACACTGACTCGCCTGCCTTCTTCCACTTGTATGGACGGCAGTGATAAGATGGCCCCTCCAGATAATCTAGGCTACGTCCTCCACCACTAAGTGCACTGATAAAACCTTCATTCCATCTGCGACCTTAGTGATCCCTTACCAGGTAACACAGTGTGGCTGCAGGTCCCAGGAATTCTGATGTGGGCATTTCAAGGAGATATTGTTTTACCTCCTACGCCCATCATTTTCACCAACCAGGAAGAACTACAGCTAACATTTTAATGAATAATTTTTTAAGCCATTTTATATATGCATGTGTATATATGTATCAAATAAACGTACTGCATGTGTGTGAATATATATGCATATATATGGAGAGAGTAAGATATACATGCATTATACAGATCTGTAAAAATTGATCTTGTATATACACATATATGTGTGTTTCTATGTGTATGTGTAAACTTCTGTAGCTTTTTTTTCAGTTTCAGCATACTTTTGTTTAATGTCCTTTTAAGGTTTGGTGCATATTCATTTTACAAACATCTGTTTCATGACTACAAAAATAATATTGGTTTTAGCCACATCCCCTCTTAAATTGCCCAGAGTCACCAATTTTGTTCATTACACAAAGGTCAATAAAATAACACGAGTCAGTTTGAACATCTTTTCTCGGGTAGAAATTTGAAATTGACTAAATGTGGATTTTAATGAGAATAAAGCAATTATCTCTTTGTTTTACAACTTCAGAATTCTCCAGAGCACCTTTTTCCGGTCTATAACCCACAACATCAAGCTTGACAGCTTCTTGGAAACCATAAATCTTGCTCACTGAATTATGAAAGGAGAGATTATCAGGTGCTATAGCTTTGGCCTGAAATGGCCCATGTGTTGCAGGCTTGGTTCTGAGCTCCTGGAGCTAATGGGGTTAGGAGGCTGTTTAAGGGAGGCCTGGTGTGTGTGGGGAAGTGACCTTACAGGAAGTGTGCTCTGGCTTGGTTCCCTGCTGCTGCTTCTCTCTCCGATTCCCTACCTCCATGACGTGAGCATCCTGTTCCACTGTGCTCCCTGCCGTGATGTTTGCCTCACCACAAAAACATGGCACCAATTCTTCACAAAATGAAACCTCTGAAACTGTCACTCAGAATCCTTCCTCCTTCCATGTTGCACATGTCAGACATTTTGTTACAGTGATAGAAAGCTGAGTAACAGGTGAGGCTTCTGGGAAAGAACCTCAGAAGGTATTATCAGTGAGTGCAAACATGCATTATTGGTTCTCGGCAGAACTTTACTGAGCAATAATTGAAACACAATAAACCAAGTAGCTAAGGTCCCATTTGATGAGTCCTGACACACAAGCCCATAAAGTGACCATTGCAATGACAATAATGAACATAGCCCTCTCATGCAAAGATTCCCTTGTGTGTGTATACACATCAATTTCTACACACTATTTTTAATAGTTCTGCATTAGTGCTTTGCACAAATCATGTTTTGGTACATCCTATGTGTTGAAGGCAACATTAACAGCTCAATTAATCTTTACAACAATTCTATGAACTAAGAACTCCTAAAACCACAGTACTTTTAGAGCTGGGCTACGGGTGACATTAGTGGACAGGCTACCGGTCTCTGAGACACTCCACCCAGCAATGGTGAACCTCACTTAAACCCCATCTAAAAGTACATGAGGCTGTGACAGGACATCCAGACACAAGCCATAACAGAAACAGGCAAACGAAAAGCAAAACAGAACAAAACAAAACAACCTAGGAATGGGAGGTAGAGTGTCCCCAGGTTGGATCCCCAATATCATACACATATGCACACACAAAGTGCGATAAGGTAGAATTTAAGACATTTCTCACAAATTTTGTTTAGAGAAAATACAGTGTTAACAAAAAGAATAAAAATAAGGAACCATAAAAATCCAGACACCATTGGGCCCCTGAGGCAGTGACCAAAGTCAGGACACAGCTCTGCCTGGACGAAGGGACGGGGTGGGAAGCCTGTCCTGCTGCGTGGTACTATCGCTGGCATAGCTCAGGACCCGGGGAGCAAAGGGACAATGATCCTGCTGAAAGGATTACAGTGAAACGGGAATACAAAAGAGGGGTTTTGTAAAAAGCTAGTAGAATGATTCCTGCTTGAAATTTACGATGCCGAGTGTGGTGGTGCACACCTATAATCCCAGCACTCGGGAAGCTGAAGCAGGAGGATTGCTGAGAGTTCGAGTCCAGCCTGGGCTACATAGTGAGACCATATCAAAATAAATTAAATAAACACAATTATCCACTTGAAGTCTTCAGTCATCCACGCCTCAGTTCCTTGTTTGTAAACGTAAGCTTAATAAAAGCATCTGCCTCACGAGGTCATCCTGTCGACTAAGCCTGCGGCAAGGCCCTCCCAGTGTCCCTGCAGCCTAGGCATCAAGAGTCCGCGCAGCGAGCAAGATGCCAGCGGGATCTGAAGACTCGTGACCTCCGGCTTCCCACGCGGAGGATGCAGCCTCGGCCGCTAGAGGGCGCCCGCGGTCCCCGGCGTCCTCGTTACCCGTGGCAACCGCGGCGCTCAAGCTTGCGAGGCGCAGGACTCTGAGCACGATGGCGCGGAGCTCCTGGAGCGCGGAGCCCGGGACTGGGGCCGGCGCGAAGGCGGTGCGGACGGCCGCAGTCTACACCGGGAGCTCGCTGGAGCTGTGCGCCTTCCCCGCCACCCTGGGCTCCTCGATCGCGGCGGCCGCACTCGAGCAGCTTTTCGTCGCGGGTGAGAGGCCCGGAGACAAAGTCACTCCCACCCCGCAGACACTCCAGGGCGGCGGGGCAGCCCGGCCTAGCCAGAGCCGCCTCTGCGCCTCAAAGGCTGGGGAGACGGGTAGCGGGAGGGTCCGAGCCCGCAGGTCTCCCGCCCCGGGGGGCCGGCGGTCCCCGACAGCACGCGCAGGTACCTGGGCACGAATCCCGGCCTCTCGCTTTCCTCTTGCAAGTTTATCTCCCAGGGAAGGACGTCTATAGACTCCTGTTCTATCAGGTAGGGAAAATTATGTGAAAAAGAACGTCTTAGAGAATCAACTCAAATATGACCTTGCATGGAGACAGGGCAGCATACTTCAGTTAGAAACTGTGCTTGTTAGTCCAAGAAAGGACATTTCTTATTCAGCATAAAACCGTTTAGGCTGAACAGCAAAGTCTGTCAGTTTCACTGTAGTCTTATCGCTGCAAAACAATCATACTGATTTCTATTACATTACTGTTTTTCTTTTTTAGAGGACCTAATTTAATTTCACAATTCTTAGCACACAGGCTTGGAAAGTGTTCCAATGATGAACGTTGACTAGCTGTGAGACTTCAATTACTTATAGTCTGTATCCAAAGTCATTGTCAGGGACGGGTCTAGGACCTTGAATTCTCTTCGTGCTTGCTCTCTGGGTCAACATCCCTTCAACACTAGTCCTCGTGCATAAATACATTTTCTACTAATACTCGTGGACCCCCAGAAAGTTTTTCACAGGGAAGAACATTGATTAAGCCTCGCTTTGAATGTGAGCTACAGTATAGCTGCCCAGCCGGCTTACAAGCAGGCACTAGCTTGTGCTCAGTGAAAGCAGTTGAGCAACACCATTACTACGCTTTCTTCCAAATTCGCTAGCTGGTTTCCGCTTGGTTTGAGAGTTTAGTTCCATAGAAGAGTCCAAGTTGCCTGGAACTAAGGGCAGACATTGCCACTCACCTTTCCAAGAGATGGGATTGTCTGTCAGGAGAGTGGTCCTGGGTGTCTGTGACTTCCCACCAGTAATATGGCCTGGAAAGTCCGAGTGCTCACCTGTGAAGACGGAATGTCAGTGTCCAAGGTCACCCAGTCATACAGTGACATGAGTCAGGTAATGCACACAGAGCAGGAATCCCGTGAAACTCATGTCACACATGCAGATCCAGGCCTGGAATCTACTCAGACAGAGTCCACATAAGGTAGTGGGAATCAAGGCAGGTGAAGTTGTTGCTTCTCTCCTCTTTATGTTTTGTTTTTTCTTCTTCCCATTCTGTGTGCGCTATGTCTTCCTCGCCTTTGCTAACGTGTCACAGGCCCCGTGGTGGCCTTCTGCCTGGAGAGTGTGAGGGAAACAGCACCATCACTGTGTTGGTGAATGAATGATAAGGAAGGCGCTCTTGCTCCACACCTCCCAGTGTGGAAGTGCACGATCTCATTGCGTGCTGAGATGTTTCCGCAGAAGTAAAAATGTCATGGTGGGTTTTAAATGGTGGGTTCAGTGTAGAGTTCTGGCATGATGTTATTTTAGATTTACTGTGTATTCAGATGTATGTGTTTGGAACTACTCTTAACCAAGCCTACATCACAGGCATGTTGGATGCCCTTAGTTTACTGATTTTCTTTGATCCTGTTCACACCCCTTCTTTCTACCATGAAATATGCAAAGATGGGTTTGTCACTAAGGACCATAAAACATACACCTAAACTGGAATACTGTGTAATGGGAAACAACAAGTAGAAAACAGATGTATATAAAGCACAATAGAAATTCAGAAATAGATGTAATTTCTCGCATTTGAATCAGACCATAAAAGGCTAAGTAGGATTTGGGTGGATAAATAAGAGATCTTAACTTTCTAATCTTTTTTTTTTCCAGAACAATCTCTACAAAGTGACTATTTTAAATGCAGTGAAGAAGCTAGGATCTTTCTTAAGGACATTGCTCTTGCTGTTAAAAAATTGGTACTGTATTATCTCTAAGAACTGTTTTTAGTCATCCACTTAATTCTTCATCAGATTTTAGCTTAGCACCAGCTATGTTCAAGGTACTTAAATAGGTGAATAGGAAAAATATTTATCTGAGTTAAAAACTTTTTCTTCCAATTTACTAAGCATTTATATCACTGTAGATTATTATCCTGTGTTTCTTGCAGAAAACTGAATTAAGTTTTCTTGTCTAACTGTGCCTGACTGAGGCACAGTTTCTTGCAGAAAACTGAATTAAACTAAAACTTCTACAGTTCATACATATTACTTTTATAATAGTAGTGAATATCTATTACTTTAAAAATGGCTTTTCCCATTTCGTTGAGCACAAGCTAGTGCCTGCTTGTAAGCGGGCTGGGCAGCTATACATTACTGTAGCTCACATTTAAAGCGAGGCTTAATCAACTGGCCTGACTGAGGACTGGCTCACTTAGGAAAGGCAATTGGGGTGATAACAGAGGTGGGATAAGGTGCAGGTAGTGGGCAAATGCTTAGGACACTATTATAATAGGCGCTATTTTAAACCCATTTGCCTGCCCACCAACCGACTGACTGACCAACCAAGCAAGAGACAATCTCTAGCAGAAAAACCACATGCATGGTGTTGCTTGGTATAAGCAATTCTTTTTCTAACAGGTGAAAGATTGGTTGACATCTATGCCATTGAAATAGACTATACTGTTAGGGAAAACAAACTCTTCCAGTTATAGTAACCTGGCCCCTGTCAAAAACTCGTCATAGAAATGTTTCTAAAATTCTTTTCTCAAGAGACAGTATGACAGATGGTGAGGATCTCTGGTTGTCTAGCTTTGAAGTTTGTGCTTTCTTATGTCCCGTTCGTTCTGTTTTGTTGTGTTTGGTTTTACCCCCTTTTAAAATAAAATTAAAAATTAAAAAATTAAAAAATTAAATTCCTTTCTGAGATGTCACAGATATGTGTTCATTTGTCATCTCTGAGCAATGTTTAAAATGCTCCCTTGGCAAGTTCAGCTTGGCGAGATCTCTTCACTGGCTTAACATTGAGGAAGATGCTGCTACACGTCACATACCTGCAAATGTAGGAAATTCGCTGTAAAAGGAAGCTTGAGGCCGCCCACTGCTGATGAAAACCTCATTACTTTATGTTTTACAAATGCACGTACTTGCGTGGCTGTGTTACCAAGCCACGTTTTACAGTCCCTCTGTGCTGACTAGACACGTGAGGACACATGGCGTCTGTGCGCTGTGCTGCCCTGGAGGCCGTGGGAACCTCTGCCTGTGCTCGCTTCTTCCAGTTAGTTTTCCTCCAGGATTACAGGGGCTAATACATTTATTGTAGCCAACTGAAATTTCTAGTATGTATCCATTTAATGTCGGAGCTATGAAACCTCTTAAATCACATGGGAAAATCGATTTTTAAAGTAATAGATATTCACTACTATTATAAAAGTAATATGTATTTACTGCAGAAGTTTTAGAAAATAAATAGCCACACACCTGTAATCCTAGCACTAGGGTGGCTGAAGCAGGAGGGTCACAGAGTTTGAGGCCAGCCTAACTTACAAAGTGAGTTCAAGGCCAGCCTGAACCACATAGTGAAACCCTGCTTCAAAAAAGACCAAAACATAAAATAAAAATAAAGAAATAAATAAACAAAAGGAAGAAAGTAAAATCACTACAATCAGTACCCTAAAATAATCATAGTTAACTCTGATTTTTACTTCTGTGTTCTGCCTGCATTGAATCATATTATAGGAAGTGACATGCTATATATACAGTTCTGTACTCTGACTTTTAGTTGATAAACTATAATGGCAATGCCCTGGGTCATAAAATAGCTTCGTTTATTATGACCATTTATTTAAAAGATTATGTTTTTTACTAACTGATTTTTTTTTAAGTAGCCCAAATCAACCAGCCTATTTGTTGGGATTTATAGGTTTGAATAATTTACAGGTTTTATCTATACATATTTTGTAGGCAATTTTCACTTTTTAATAATTGGATTTGAATCTTTCCTTTTAGATTGAAACTGAATTCAAGAATCAAATACACAGAGGAAAAGATTTTAGCAAAAATTGAAAGATACTTTAACAATGATGTCCTAAAAACTAGAGAGTATATCCTTTTCCCACTTTCTATTCCGTATAAAATAACAGCAGGAGACATTTAATGAAAATTCAATTTTGATGCCAGAAACATTCATAGAACATTGTATAGGAAACTTGTGTTACTATTTTGATGGGCTCACTTTTAAATTTTTTCTTTAACTGGTAATCAAACTCAGGACCACACACTTGCCAGGGAGATTATGTAGCTTATGTAACCCACTCAGCTATATCCCCAGCCTCTGAGTTAACTTTTTAAAAGTGAATTTTTGAATTTTCAGGAAGAAATGAGAAAAACCACAATTGATCATCTGGAAATGGAAACCATGGAACTCAGCAGATTCTACTTTCTGTTGCAGACTCTGCCTGACAAGATGAACAGAGAGCTAGAAGGTACTTTTGAGGTTGTCAATCACAGAGAGACCTGGTCTGTCTTATAGGAAAACAGACCTAAGTACTTTTACCAAGATGAGCTTAATAGTTGCTGCTATGGAAATATAGCTAGAAAGATTACACACAGTGCAATCAATAACAATTTCCACTTACCTGTTAGGTAGAAATAACATACTGAAAATAAAACTTACATCTGTATAAGTTAGCTTTAAATAGGCTACAGCCACATGAATGAGCCCATTCCAAATTGATGTTATTCCGACTAAATTAGGTGGCTCAGTACGTCTAAATCACTGCTCTGTTTCTGTCTTTGTGACTTTGGTGATTTAAGGTACTACATAAAAATGGTAATACAATAACCATCCTTTCTGACTAGCTATTTCACTTGGCATAATCTTCAAATTTCATTCCTATTATAGAACGTGTCAGAATTTCCACCCTTAGGGTGGATAATACCCTCATGCATACTTGCCACACAGTGCTTATGCACGGTGGTTGGGTGCTGGGCTTGCTTCTACCTTTTGGCTGGTATCTGACATGTGAATGAGCTCCCTTTTAAGAGAACATTAGAAGTCAGTGTTATACACCTTTGACACAAATGTGCGATGTAAAGCATAAAAAATCCGAAGTGAGATCTGTTCATATTTGTGCGAGTTCACAACTCAAATGTTTGTAAGTCAGGAAATTACTGTAATGCTCTTTGAATATGATTGTCCAAGTGTCTATTCCAGATTCTGCTTTCAGTTCTCCTGGCTTTGTGGAAGTGGAAGTGCTGGGTTTATGGTAATTCCACATGCAATTTTTGCACAGTAGCAGTTGCATTTTACACGGCCAGCAGCAGTGCACAAAGGATTCCGCTTCTCTAAGCCATTGTCATTTTCTGGGTGGTTTCTGTTTTTAATGATAGCCATCCTATTGAACATGAATTAGTATCATCTTGTGGGTTTGATCTTCATTTCCCCAGTGATTGGTGACATTCAGCATCATTTCATGTACTTATTCACTGGAAAATCTTTTTTGGATAAATATCTATCCATGTTCTTCTTCCATCTTTTAATTAGATTTTGTGGTGGAGGAGTTGAGTGGTAGGAGTTCTTTATGCGTTCTGGATGTTAACACCTTATTAGGTATATGATTTGCAAATATTTTCTGCCATTTCACGTGTTTCCTTTTACTCTGTTGATAGCGACCTTGGAAAGCAGAAATTTTCAACTTTGATGTAGTCTAATTAATCTATGTGTCTTTTGTTGCTTGTGTTTTTGGTATAGTATCCAAGAAACCAGAGCCAAATTCGGTGTTATGAGGTCTTACCCTGTGTTTCTTCTAAGAGTTTTTTGTTATTGTTTTGTTGTTTGGCAATACAGGTGTCTTAGTTTCCGTGTGCTGGGATGAAATACCTGACACTAATCCAGTGAGTTAAAGGAGGAAAGGTTTGCTTTAGCTCACAGTTTGTAGAGGTTTCAGTCCATAGTTGGCTGGCTCCCAGGCAGGGTAGCATGGCAGAGGGACATTGTAGAGGAGAAACAGCCCATTGCATGGCACACAGAAGGTAGCAGCAACAGCCTTCCTTAACCTTTAGTCCTATCCAGGCTACGAGCCCATACCCACAGCCATTGCGGGCTCCCCTTTTTCCACACCCAGGACTAACATAGCAGTGAGTGGACTAACCTAGTTATCACACACCCTAGCTCCAGCTGCCTTTGAGAAGCCCCACTTATGAAGACAGGAATCTTTGGGGTACATCCAGATACAAGCCATAACAGCAGGACTCAAACCAGGGACCTCATGTGTGAGGCAGATTCTCTACTGCTCAGCCACGCCTGAGCCTCTAACTGTTCCAAATTTATAGCTCTTTCATTTAGGCCTTTGTCTCATTTTTAGTAAAATTTTGCATGCTGGGTTAGGTCAGGGTCCAACTTCATTTCTCCAGTGCCAGGAATATTGGCTAAGGCTTGCAGATGAGTCCCTCTTTAGGACCTACCTTAAACAAAAATGAAAAGCTTCTTCACCCCCTAAGTGCCACCCACATTCAGCAATTGGTCCCTGAGAGAGTACAAAGGCTGGCTGCAACTCTGAAGTGTCCTCACAGCTCCAACGCTCTTCACAGTTAATGTCTCCTCAACCCAGCCCTGCTTCCTTCCCGTCCTCAAAGGAGGTGCTTCTACATGAAAACTTTAGAATCTGTTTCCCAGGGAAGCAATCTTTAAAAAGTGGCCCTAATATATGAAAAACTTAAAACAAACAAACAAAAAAGATGTTCCAAGTATCTATTTATTGGCTCTCAGCTCTGTATCTGCACTTCATAAGGAGCTGGACCCTATAGACTTGTTTATCAGCTGGCACAGTCTAAGCCTTCAGTAGAGGACACTGGAGGGACATTGGAGGATGTCTTGGTTACTTTTCTCTCGTTGCTGAGACAAAATACCTGATGCTCAAAGTGAAGCAAGGAAAGGTTTATTTCTTGCAGTTTGAAGGTTTCAGTCCATACTCACTTGGCTTCAAGGCAGGGTGGCATGGCGAAGGGACAGCTCTTCATGACCATCTCCAGCAGCAAGACTGAACAGCGCAGAAAAGGGCAAAGCACGCCCCTTCCTGCCCTTACACTGTGTGCTGGCAGATGTAGCCCTCACACCACCAATCCCAGTGCTAGACAATGAACCAATCGCAAACGCTGGATTCAGTTGCGTCCATGATTGTATGAGGCTTGGGAGGCCATCTAAATACAAACCATAACAGAGGAGAAAGGCTTCTCTTTCTTGCCCCAGTTTGCCCAACTTGGCAGACTCTTGCAGTGCATCTGGTTTCAGCAGCATCTGATGGTTGGCAACCCATAGCAGCATCCCCTAGAACTCCTGGGGTAGCTTCATGGTAGAGTGCTATGACTGTTAATCCTGATATGTCAACTTCATTGTATTAAAAAATGCCTAGAAGATGAGTAGCACCTGCCCCTAGGCGTGTCTGAGTGGGTCGTAGAGACATGGCCTTGAGCGCGCTCTTGGTTCCTTGCCCATTCCTCTTGGGCACTCATCTCCACTGCTTTCCCATGAACTACGCATCTTTGTTTCAACACACCCTTCCACCATGCTACTTCTTCCTTGGAGCCAGGAAACCATGGACTGCGTTCCCTGAAACCATGAGCCAAATTCAGTGTTTTCTCCTTTAAATTGTAGATATCAAGTTTTGTGTCCAGCGATAGGAAAGCTGACTACTATAAATGCCATCAAAAGATACCACTCCATGAAGAGTTTACCCTGCATTTCCTTGGATAGTTCTATAATTTCCTTGGATAGTTCTAAAATGTGGCCCCTCCATATGGATAGGGTCCCCAGCACTCCAGAAAGTAGATGTCTAGCCCAGGACTTTGTGAACTTCTTTGCCATTTAGTGAGCCTCAACCTCTGCAGTGAGGTCTGCCTCCCAGAACTAGGGGTGCTGCATCATGTACGTTCTGTCTCAGTCTTAGGGGTAGTGGCTGTTGTCCATGCCTGCTGCTCTCAAGTTCTTGAAAGCTCTCTTGGCTCCTTACTATCCATTCCCTTATTGTCTCTGAGGTAGTTAATATCTCTTTACAACAAACTGTCTCTCTTCAATTTGCTGTGAGGTTTCCGTCTCCTAACTGAATCCTGACTGATACTCTGGTGTCAGCTTAGGGAAAATACTGTGACCTATACATGCAAATAAAAAATAAAGCCTACAAAAAATGGCACCAAAGCTAGAACTCAAAATTCTTTTTCTCTTTATTGTCTAGATTGAGTTACTTTCATAAACACAAAAAATAATTTTAGGAGGAAAAAGATAGATCATATTAGCTCATAAGGTCATTGGTACATGCTGAATACTTACGCAACAAAATTCAATTGGCTTTATGTCATAAAGCCTTACTGCTCAAAGTATGGCCTTCGGACCAGCAGCACAAATAGCATCTAACAGCTACTTAGAAAATGCAGATTCTCTGGGCCCACTGCGGGCCCCTGTGCTATGTCAGAGTCTGTATTTTAACACATTTCTTAGGTGATGTATATGCATATTTGAGACACAGATTTTGAAAAGCCTTGCTACATGGAACATTTTAAATAGTAGCCTAGAGTTGAACAGGCTGTACTAGCAGGCAGTGCCTTGAAAACTAAGCCCAGCTCTCAAGGAAGCTACACTGGATTCTAAGGAATTTATGGTGTAGAAATTGGTATAGTCTAGCACTTCCTGAAGAACAATGTTCAAAACTTCATGTTTGTTGACCCTTTCTTTGTCATGTCCTAAATTATTGTCTGAAACACTGATTTGTTGTTTGTTCATCAATAGTTACTTCTTTACCACATTGGGTTCCCAGAAAACAATGACTTTTGTAACTATTATTTTTGTAGGCAGTGCAATCCAAAGAGGAGATTGAGGTAAAGAAATAAGGGAGAAGGGAGAGCAAATAGGGGTGCAAAATGATGTTGACTCTGGCTGGCTGCACCTAATTAACTATGAGAACATGCTCTGGAGACAGGATCTCCACAGGATCATCCATTGATGAGAAAGAAGGAACTATTTATATCCTATCCTCGCCAATGTTTACCCCACCTTCTGTACTTCCGAGTTGCACATGCCTGGGTGAAGTGTCCAGAAAACACCCAACAGTAGCAGGGTCAGGAAGTCCTAGGCAGAAGATGGGAGGTGCAGGAGACGGTGGGAATCAGAAATGGTCACACTGCTCCTGTCTGATGCTTTCCAAGCCAATCATCATAGCAGCCTTGGAAATCAGAGAAATAAAAATACTAGGGACCATAAAGGACCAAAATGGTAAGAGGTTCCTTACCCAGAAACATAATTAAAAAGTATTTCAAAGAAGAACATGTTTTTCATTATTGGAAGAGCCAATATGTATAATGGTACTCTTTCTCAAATAATTTAGTAACATTTCCATTTACTTTTAAGAGAGTATCAGAGATGCTCGAAGGTTAAATATCTCTGAGATAAACCAAATGCAAACAAGAATTAATACAAAGGATGAAGAAATAACCTCTCTAAAGAAGACAATAACTGCCCTGAAAGAAGTGAATGAAGCTCTGGGGTATGTATTTTAAATTCAGTACTTGAGGGAGTAGAGGTCTGGGGCTGTATTGGGAAAACTGTGGTTAAGGGGATTTGCCATGTGATCTGAGCTGGGCAGGGCAGTTGTGTTAAGAGGTGATCAGTTGTAGAAGATGACTCAGACAGGGTAGCAGAAAATTTTCCATCATTGGACCAGGAGACCTGGTCTCTCAGCAGCAGCCATGGCTTGCTTCTACAGCACACCTCCTTGAATGCCTCCTCCAAAGCTAGGGGGGCACGGGGTTTTAGCTCCCATTTCCACGAAATTTACCATCACCCAAGGAAGGAGTCTGGTTGGGGTTGTATTGTAAATATAATATCAGGCCACACTTCTTCTATCCACTCTGGTCTCCTAAAGATATTCAGTCACACTTACAATCTGATGGAGGGCTAAAGATGGGATTGGTTCCCAGGGGAAGGTCTCTGATTTATCTGTAGTTATAGGAGATAAAGTGTGTGACTGTGTATTGCTCAGGATCTGACAAATGTGATTTCCCTGGCCTGTGTTGCCTGAGACCAGCACTTCACCCATCTGTTCCATCTGTAAAACACAAATCACAACTCTTCACTTACCCAGCTCAAGAGAACAAAAGCTGTATTCTGGGTGAAAAAATTGAAGGATACCTTAGTGCTCTTAATAGATTTGCAGAAGTAATGCGTAAGTATCTGAATGTTGGTTTTCCAGGAGAATTGTTCAGAAGCCTGCACGCACACATACGATCTTTATGGAAACGAATGATTGAGAGGCTGCTTGGTGCAGGGTGTATCATAATATCAGCCATCAGATAAGGACGCCAGTGCTCAGAACAAGCCCTCAGAACACACCGTTCTGGGAGAAGCTCCATGAAAAAGAAAACTCACGCTGACGTAGGCATGAGGAGTACAGAATGTTCTAACCTCCCCCCGCCCCCGGGGTTCAGGGTGGACCCATGGACAGTGTCTGCTCAGCATCACTGCCAGAGACAGCGATGGGAAGTACACTATCTCTAAATCAACACACCAGAAGGACAGTGCCCAGGATGGGCGTCCATATCAATTGGTCAGCAACCTCACACCCTCTATTCCTATGATTCTCAAGCCTGAGCAAGCATCAGTATCACCTGGAAGCCTTGTTAAAGCGAGCTACTGGAATTCAGTCGGGCAGGGTGACCAGGTGGGGGCTAGAGTCCTAACAAGTTCCAACGTGATGCTGATGTTACTGTCCAGACCACATGTGGAGAACCACTGTTTTAGCCAAAGCCTCTGGAAAGACAAATTACGAGCAGAAGGTGTTGCTCGGCAAGCTAGCATCACCAAACTGCCGTGACTGGCTGCATCTGCATGTTCTGGCGTCACAGACTGATGGAGAGTGAGCACGGCTGCTCTTATTCCGAAACAGTCCTGAGAGGTGGGAAGCAGGGCAGCTCTCTGAGTGTGCTTGCCCTAGCACCCAAGCTCTGCTCGCAGGTGTTTTCTTCTTCGCATCCCATGGTTTGGTTTTGTTTTGTGCTTTTCCCCACATTGGGTTTCATTTTCAGGCTTCCTTTTATTGCTTTTCTTTTGCGGAATTTGACCTCTGGAAAATAAACTTGCACCAATTTGTTTCCATTTCCTCAAACCTTCAAACGCAATCCTCGTAACCCAGGGATGAGAAAAACGAAAGTGTCTTTACATTGAAAGAGATTTTAAACAGTAAAATAGAAAAATAGACTCAATTGTCCTTTCTTCACATCTATATTGTTAGCCGTTGGGTAGATGTTTTTACCAAAAGTAAGTCTTTCTCAAATGGAAATGGCTATCATCTGATGGAGTGGTAAAGAGATTAATTACTCCCTATCCTCAGATCTGGCCAAGAAGATAAAAGGATTTGAATGAAGTCTCAAGCATTGTCCAAAGAATAAAGATGGACTCAGCCTCCCGTTTCCCTAGTTCCTGTCAGAGGGAGGCTAGCTTTCCCTTCGGCCCACCCTATCTGCATCCCAGCATGGCTAGCGATGTGGTGGGATGGTTATCTTCCTTTGGCATAGCAGCATATCTCAGATGGTAAAACAGATATGAGGGCGATACGCATCCAAACATTGGTCTGGCCACATCCTATCGCCTTTTCAAAATGACTTTTGATTTATTCTATATTTTAAACCAAAATACCTTGTATGTACTACTTAACATGTAGAGATAGATGAAGTGATGGTGAACACGTGGCATTTTTGTAGCAGGTGAACAGCTGCAAGGGTGACACTTGTTCCGTATATCCTCTGCCCCTGTCACAGGCAAGTTTAAATGACCACAAACACCCAGGGAGAGTAAGCATCCCTGACAGTTGCTCTCTTCATGAAGGCTCCTCTTATCAACAAGACTTTAAATTCCTTTCCCAAGTGACATCTTTTTCATGGCAGGAGTGATTCTTTCCTCCTAGCATAAAGCAAGAAGAGCTGGCAAAGCAGCATGCAAAGTTTGTCCTGTTGCTGAACCAAACAATGGAAGAGAAAGCCAAGGCCACCATTTACATAAACGAGACCTGTACCCAAATAAACATGGAGCGGCACGATGTGGAGGTGCACAGGAAGTGTTTGCAGGAAGCAGAGGAACTAATGGCCAAACACGTTGCAGAATATGTGCTAAGGAAACAGGAACTCACCTCACAGGTAAGTGGCATGATTTACTTTTTACATACAGAATTATTTATAACCTGGAGCAGGAAATTGGAAACAATTTATTTGTCCTTACAGCTGGTAAGTGCTCTTTATTATATCGTCTGTGAACATGGGGACAAGAATAGGACTGGAGCCTCAAGGCCATTCAAAGCCTCTTAGAAGACATTTGATTGTGTCCCTGCGTCTCTGCTCATGGGAAAGAATATAAGTGGCAGGATTTCTAACACTGGGGTGGCCCCTTGCTTAGATGCAGCCATTAAGGGACAAGGCTTTTGGCATCGTCATTTCTGCTCGCCTTTGGCTATCCTGAGACCGTGTCCCTATGCACAGGACCAGGAGTTCAGACAGGGCATCTACAGGCAACAGCTGCTGCTCCTGCTGAATGGGCCCGAGAGAGGAATGGCCTCAGGGGCCCAAAGAGCAAACCATGCTCTCAGTCCCAAGATTCTGTGAGGGGTAACTAGTGCGTCCCTTTATGCCCCATGGTTAGTGGGAGCTGTGCTGTCTGCATGCCACGTTAAGTAAAACTCCCCATCAGTTTCTGAACGTGCCAGGAGAGGTGGGTGTGTTCCCTCAGTAGGTGTCGCCAACAGCAGCCTACAAGTTATAATGGCAAGAAATCAGATTTGGGCTTAGAACAGCACTATATTCAAGAAGAGAGGAAAAGAGGTAGTGGGAGACGGAAGGAAAGGAGGGAGGGAGGAAGGAAGGAAGGAACGAAGGAAGGAAGGAAGGGAGAAGCAGAACAGTAAATGGAGAGCCAGTGACATGGGTGGTAAAAGAATTTACCAAGACCAGAACAAGAAAAGAGGAAATGTGTTAGATACACTACAAGGAAGCAGTTGGCAAATTCTCGAGAGGGCAGGGTGCTTGGGAAGAGGAAGGGGCCTGAGAAATTACAGGTATGATCACAGACATGGGAAAGGATGTTAGAGAGGGTGAGACAGGGCCACTTGCTGCTGCCTCTGAAGGTGGCTGACGTACACTGTCTTTACGGTAAGGTCTGACACCAGGGGTAGCGTAAAATCATGCTCATTACAGCAAACATCTCCCTCTTCAGAAGTACTGTAGTAGTGCCCTAAGACCCTGTACTCTGCCCCTGAGAACAGATCGCCCAGCTCTTCCTTGTCACAGGCTTTTTTTAAAGTAGCTGGCAAGGAGCCCATCTAATGTCTGTCTCTCTTGCTGTACCAAATACCCATCACTGGGGAATTCATGAATAACAGAAATTCTGAAGCTAGGAAGTCCTAGATCAAAGCACTGTGAGTTCAGTATCTGGCTGTTACCAATTGTGTGTGGTCCCCTTCCTAAAGTGACTGCAAATCCAACACACAGAGCTGATGTGAGGAATTAGCTTGCGGCCCTGAAGGGAACAGTGTGGACTTCTGCCTCGAATCTCCGTCTCAGGGTATGAAGAGTATTCCTAGAGGAAAGGAAAGGGGAGCAGTTAGTCCAATGGACCGTACTGAGCACCGTACTGAGCATGTCTTCATCTCTGAAACAAACATCTTCTTTTCTTCTTTCTCAGAACATTGCAAAGGACCTCATCTTTTTGGATAGATGCCTCCATTTTGTTTTTGAATAGACACATTACTTTTCTTCAAGCTAGTGCATGTCCTTTGTGTTTACTGATCACACAACCAACACAATTTGCCATAAAACTAGAGAAAGGAGCAGGCGCTGCTGAGACTTCACTTTAGAAGTTACAGTACCAGTGAAAGGGTAAGGTTATGAAAAGATTAGGGAGGGGAGGCCACAGAAATCGTCAGGGCACTGACCCTCAGGGGCTGCTCTGGTTCCAGTCAGGGGCCAGTCTCTGCCCTGAGCTGTTTTCTGCAGGGGGAGGCAGGAGAGTGCCTCCTGACTGGTGCAGCCTTTCCCCAGGGCGGGACCCTTGGACTGAATCACCCCTTCAAGGCCGCTTCTCTTAGTATTATTTTACTGGCAATTACACTTCAGATGAGAAATTTGGAAGACACTTTCAGTCCATTCCACAGTCTGCAGCCACCAGACAAATTTCAAAAGCCAAGTTCCTGGAGCCTTTTGGTTTGGAGCTGGCTATCAGCCTAGGCTGCTGTATCTGGATCAACCAATACCTGTGTTTCAAAGAAGAAAAGTAAAAACCCCTGATAACTGTGGCGCTCCTCTCACTGGGCTAGGCTGTCTGTGAGTTGTTTTTACAGTAAAATGGAATTTTAGGACACAAAGAATGAAAAGGGGCATCCCTGGTTCAGTCCCTCTCACAGCACCGCTGAGAGGCATGTGTACGCCCCGCACGTTTCTCCGTGGCAGGGTCCTGTCCATCTGAGCAGTGCAGCATCCCACACTAGCTCAGACCCTTAGGTTCCAGGACCAAAAAACGGGTGTCTGAGTGAGCGTGACTGGGTTAGGGCTTCTGGGGTGCGACAGGGTGGACTGGGCAAATTAGTCCACTTCTTCACTTGTTTTGGGACCAGATGGGAGTCAGGGCTGGTGTCCAGTCTGAGCTTTGCCCACCAGAAGGAGCATTCCATAGACAGAAACCAAGCACAGGGCCCACATGCCTCACGGGGTAGGCACACTGCACCACTTTCTCTGATGAATGAGTTTCTGGCCTTGTCTTAAGCCATACAGGGAAGGTTTTTTTTCTATTTTGTTACTCTTTCATAAAAACGTTAAGAAAGTTCAGAGGGACTTCGTATAGAAATTTCCAATTCTTTATTGCTACATGAGTAGTCTATCTCAGGGGTCCACAAGCATTTTCTGAAAAAGGAAAAGCAAATCTTTTAAAGGAATCCACTTTCTGTAGCACAAAAGTAGACATCAACAGTACCTAAATAAATGAAAGGGGCTCCAGTCAGGAAGGCTGGACTGGGCCCTGAGGAGCCTGTCTGGAAAGGTCATCGGTTAGGAGCTTCCAGATCCAAGCACAAAGCCCTGATTCCGCCCCGGCTTTATGGTGGAAACACATGCTGGAAAGGCACACAAAGCTGTTCACTGAATGTGGCCAGGAAATAGAGAGGAGAACTTCAGGTCAGCCCAGCGGTCCGCCCCTCCTGACCTCTGACTGTGAGACTCTCAGAGGGCAGATTAGATCTAAATCATAACAGTTACCACTGATCTTACAGATTAATATTTTAGTTTTTTATAAGTATGCTTTGACCCATACAGTTCACTTTTGTTTCCTGTGGTACTGCAAATTAAGCAGATCATAGTTTTGTTTTAGTTTATCTTATTTTCCTTGGTCTGTTGAGATTGAAAATGGCATACTCAGAATGAATTTGAACAGAACTGACAAATGGAAAAAGATTTTCTAAACTTTGTTTTTTATTGGTTTTTTCTGCTTGTCATTGTAGATTGATGAATTTAAAAAAGTCTGTGAGCTTACAACAGTGGACACTTTTAAAAAGAAGGAAGAATTGGAAAAATTAAAAAATAGAATGACAAAAATGAAACAAACAATTACCATCAGCTCAGTGGTAAGACAGAATAAACTGCATATTTACAAGCTTGAACTGGGCATGTCAATCAGGAGATCAATTGTTTGCAAAAAGGGAAGGGGGCCAAGAGATGGAAGGAGAGGAGGGAAGGGAGAGGTGGAAAAGGCATTGCAAGGTGTTAGGGACACGGGCCAGCCTCCCAGGAGGAATGCAGTCATTATGAACTGCAAACACGCACAGATTGCATCTGATTTTTGGTGGAGATGACATGAGGTCGTGCCCACTGGGCTTGCAGCTCAGTGATTTGTATTTGATAAAGTTTATGGTGGTACTGATTTTAATTCATTTTCATGCCGTTCTGGAAGAATGTTTCTATTATATTAATGTTTTCTGACACTGATTTGGACTGTTGTAGTGCAACTGTGTTTTCATCTTCGGGAACATGGTGTGAAGAAAGCTGTCTTAGGGACAAATTGCATCTGATCGGCCCGAATACTTTGAAAATTTTCATCAAAAAACACATTTAGAACTAACTAAATATATTTAATGTGTGTATACATATATGCATAAAATATTTCTGTAAAATATTTCTGTCATATTTGGCAACAAAATTAATAACCATGGCAACCCCTTAATTCTGAATGCAGAATAACAGAACAGGGTTTAGGCTGTCCACTGATATTGGGAACAGCAACAGTAATTTGGAAGGGTGACTGTCTACTTGAATTTAAAAATACTTCAGCTTTGTGCTTCTATAAAATAATTTTAGTAATATTTATTGAAACCCAGCACTGTGATGTGCATATTGTAAGAATTATCTTTTAAAAATCAGAAAAATTGAAGCTTATGAAGGTGGTTAATGTTATTTGAGCTGTGTGCCAAATAGAAACGGTAATGCCTGTTATTTTTCCATCATAACTAGTTGAATTACTGAGTCTCTTAATGTATTTCTATATGTCTTAAAAATCACATGCAAAACAATATTGATGTAGCAGTAATATGGAAATAGCACATTTTCTATAAGAATTCATGGTTAATTCCATTATTATTTATATGAAGGTGATTCTACTCATTTTAATCCAATTACATATTCTTCATAATATCAGATATGAACATTTGGAAATATTCTTTTTAGGTTTCAACATAGGATAATTATGACTGGCTAGGAAAAATGAGAATGTAAATGTTATATAAAATGTATTTTATCTACATTCCCAAGCTCATATTTCCAGTTTTGGTTTCATAAATCATAAATCAAGTGTTCTACCACTTCCCAAGTGCTTAGTTGGGAAAATTAAATATAAGTTCCTTAACTTGTACACCAAAGTTCTCTAAGGCCCAGTTAGGCTTGTGCTTCCTTAACTCCCACAACCCAGCCTGCCCACCACAACCTACTATTAGCAGAGAGCAGCATTTAAAACACAAACTTAAGCATCACACAGGGGTTCAAATCTTGGATCTGCCAAGCTGAAGTTATTGCATCTATAAAATGGTGCTGCAAAGACTTGATGGAGATTAAATGAGGTCATGCCCACTGGGCTTTCAGCTTAGTGATTTGTATTTGATAAAGTTTTTGGTGGTTGTTGGCTGAGACTAGAAGACAACATTTTGACCGTGCACTGAGACCGCAGGGGATTTCAGATTATCCTTCATAAGGCAACTTCAGTGTAAAAGTCTCTGCAGCCAGGTCAAGTTAATGTAATGTTGGCAGAAATGAGTAACTAAGAAGGAATCTCAACATAGTCAGCAATTCAGAGTGAGATGACTGAAGCTAGAAACAAACAAACACCAGAACTGTCAGCATGTGGCCCAGAGACCTGGCAACATTCTGCCAATACTGATGGCAGTGCTAAGATTCTGGACTCCTGACTATGGGACTAGTTAGGAAGCAGAAATTTAGCTACCCGTGCCTGCAGCTTTTACCGCCCATCTCATATAGCAGGGCTGAAAGAGCTCCTGTGCTTTCCCACCTAGGTATTTCTCTGACCTCACAGCGATGTCCAGATTTACTGGGCTTACACAGCCTGTCCACAGCGGCTCTGTTAGACAGCAGTGCAGTCTGTCTGGCAGTCTTCCCTCGGCTCCGTTCTCTCCCTGCACAGGGTAGAATGCAAACCCAAGACTCAGTGAGCATGACACCCCTTTCTTTATACCAAAGTTACAGTGCAAAAATCCCTATCTCACTGTAAATATTTGTCACTAATTTTCCTTCAAGTTATGGTAACATTTTTTCACAATATCTGATTAAATCATTAGTCATTAAATATTAATCAAAAATTAACAAAAATGTTTTCATCATAAATGTATTCATCAATTAATACAAAAGAGACTAATTTTTTGACTGTTTTGTAATATTCTAGTATCTTGGGCTAATATTTTGAAGATGGTTATGGCAATATTAATTTATTTTTTTAAATGCTACACAAAATGAATTCTTGTGTCAAATGAAAAATTTAATATAGTTCTCATCACTATATTAACATAACAAACATATTAATACAGTTCTCATTGATGTATTAGGTCACTATCTATGTTAAATTTTAGATTTTTTAACGGCTTAAAAATTATTTTGGAATGCCAGGCATGGTGCTGCATGCCTGCAATCCCAGTGCTCAGGAATCTGAGGCAGGAGGATCGTTGCAAATTCAAGACCAGCCTGAAGTACACAGTGAGCTCAAGGCTGCATAGTAAACTGCACTGTATAGTGAGACCCTGTCTCAAAAAAGACCAAAAAAAGTTTTAAACAAGTTTATTTTATGAAGAAACAATTATAATGATTTTTTTAGAACTAAAAGACAGCTCCATTTTATAAATTGAATGAATAAATCATGAATGTTTACTAGAATCAAACTGCTACTATGAGTCATTTGGTGATGATTGATACCCTATTTTTGTTGGATTTTTAATAGGTTCTAAGTGATCACAATTTAGAGATAGCTCAACTACAGTCATCAATAAAGGAGTGGGAAGAAAAGGTGGAAGGAGTAACAAAAGCTTGTAAGATAACAGAAGATAAAATGTAAGTGTGATACTTTATTTTACTGAAGTAGCCATAGGAGTTAATGCAGTTCCCATGGCTCTAACACATAGTTGAGGTAATAAACTTACAAGAGAAAAGGTTTATTTCAGCTCACAAGTTTAGAAGTCTCAGACCGTGATTGGCTTACCCCGCGGCTTTATGTCCATGGAAAGGCAGCACACCATAGCAGCAATGCATTGCAGAGCAAACCAGCCTGCCTCGTAGTCAGGAAGTAAAAAGCAAGAAAAGGAAGAGACTGAGGGCTCACAGTCCTGTGCAAGAGAACAGTGTCAGCGACCTAACGTCCTCCCACAAAAGTCCACCACCTCCCAAAAGCAGCCAGCGTCAAGACCCAAACTCTAGTAGTCTCAACTCTTAAAAACAAATCTTTACTATTGGGTAAAAGTATATTCTCTTACTTCACCCAAACTAGTGTGATAGCTTTTTAAGTCCACCTCTTCATTGTATGGTTAGCTAGGTGACCAAAGCAAAAAGACCTAGGCAGTACTGTCAGCTCTGGAAAGGGGAGGGACTCTTTAGACTGGCTTTTGGGAGCAGACTTCCAGAATCACTTCAGAAAGTGACGAGAACAAATGGGAAAAGTGCATTTGAAGTGAGATGGAATGCTTTGAGGAGGCATTGAGGGCAATGTGCCTTTAACTAACATTTTGTACAATTTAAGCACTAACTTTATATTCTTACTTTCCTGACTCCCTACCAAACAACTTGAAACCTCCTACAGAAAAAGGCACTGGTGGGAGGTACCACAAGGCTGCAGCCCAACTAACCGTGCCCTTGCATTTGTTCCTAGTCAAGGGCAACTTGCAGAATTTACTGAGAAAATTCAGAGAAGCCTCAGAGCAAAAACTGTTACCCACAGAACTGTCCCACAACACTGAACAGAGTCCAAGTTTCCTTTTACCAAGTGTTTTACTTACCCACACCCAGTACTATCTTCTTGGTTAGCACTTGGCAAAGCATGGCTGTGCAAACTCCCAGAATTTCCTGTCATGGGTCTGGCTACCTGTGGAGAGGAAGCCGCTCTCTCCCAGCAGAGCTCCCAGATTTCACTTCACCATGTGTTTGGCTCAGCTTTAGTTCCTGGTCCAGTCAGCTCTGGCCCGGAAGATGAGGTCTTGTAATCTGACCTTTGGGGCCGCCTTGTGGTTCAGTGATAGTCTAAGAGATGAAACTCAGCCTAAGCACATTCCCCAAAGACAAGTAACCACATGAGAATCCTGCAATAACATGATTTGTTTCTACGTGGATTTAAACGTGCTCACATTTTCTTGTTAATGATATCCAGTTATGTGTTTGTGCGGTGGTTGTAAATCCAGTACTGTGGTCCCTATTTGTGTGCCTTCCAGTGGACTCTCATCCCATGGAAAATGTGGAGGTGAAAGTTAGATTCTGTACATGGGTGATAACCAATTTATGACCCCGAGTGTATCCTCGCCATTAAAGTACCCAACGTCGTGAAGATTATGGATACTTTGGAGGGCTAAAATCATCCCAAAACTGTCAAGATTCCCAGTAACTTCCATCCTTTCAAAGTGTAATGCTCTACCGTGTTCCTTAAAACTCTTGAGTTCACTACAGAATTTGACAAAGCTTATCACTTCCTCCTTCCAGAACCATGTCTTTTATTTGTCTTCGCAAAGGTCACCCTCTCCCTCCTTCACCACACTGGCATGTCCTACTGCAACCCTTTACTTGCTTTTCACATCTCTCTGATGTTAAATTTTGGAGTTCTTGGCCCATCGCCATACTGTGACTGAATTCTGCTGTGTGATTTTATCCAGTCTCAGGTTTTGAATAGTTCTATACCTCCGAGACTTCCAAACCTATTATATAGGTCTGGTGTATCTAGCCCTCACTTCTTTCTCTGAATTCTAAATGCATGTGCTATGTGACTTTCCTGGGCCTCTCCGCTTGGAGGCTGTGGGTAAGTCAAGCAGAACATGTCCTGTACAGGACTTCCTGAAACAGCTTTGCCCACAGACTTCTGTGACGGTGGGTATGACGCACCATTTGCCTAGTTACTCAAGCCAAATGCCTAGGAGTCGACCGGTCCTCTTTGCATCGCTTTCTAGACCTAGCGCAGCACTAACTAACTGAACCCAGAGGCACATCCTGTCACCAGCATTTTTTCATTGTGTTCCAAATTCACCACGTACATTCACGTAGCATCTCCATTATGCCATCCCTAGTTTGTTTTCCTGCTGTAACCTTCTTACACGGTCTTTCCTCCTGCACTATTGTCTTTCTCCACAAAGTAACCAGAATCATCTGTTTTTCAAGATGCCAATCAGTTCATGTTGCCCTTTGGCTTTAAAAAGTTCTTTCTTGTTTCCCTTCAAAGTAAAATCTGAACTCCTACCATACCCTCACTACCCTATATGATCTAGTCCCTGTCTGCCTCTCCAACCTCATTTTACTCTTTCCTTCAGCACATTACGCTTTCTACTGCCTCTGGCTTTTATCATTTGCTGTTCCTTCTGCCCTAGAAGTGCTTCCTCCAGACCTAACATGGTAGACTCCTTATCACCTAGGCCTTTCCCAGCTTTTCCCGAAGAGGCCTTCCTAAACTACCTGTTCAAAGGGACTTCTTCTCAGGCCCTCACTCCTCCACATCTTGTGTTCTGTGGAGACTTAACCTTCTGAGACACATGCTTTACTTTTTGTTACATTGCGTCCGTTCTGATCACTCCACTAGGATGTAATTTCCGTAGGAGTATGGACGCTGTGTGTGCGGCAGCCCTGGAACCCAGAACCAGCCCAGCAAACGTGGATGCTCGGTAATTGCTCTTCAGTGAATGAATGAAGCATTAACTCATCAATTTAAGAGTAAAAACCTTCGTTTATTTTAGTAAATATCTATACATAGTTTGTGTGGGCAGATAGGGACAGAATGTTTTTGTTTCTTATAAATGTGGCTTTACTGAAAAATATGTTCTGATTGTTCTGATCTGAATTTACTTGGCTTCCTTTGTTTTATAGAAATTTCTTTATCTCCCACAAGGCCAAACTGGAAGATTCATCACAATGTGAAAAAGATCAACAATTGTGTAAAATAAAACAGGTAGGAAGACAGAAATGATGACTTTTCAATTATAATTAGCGTTTCAGTTAATATCCTAAATATGTCTGAGAATGTGTTATTTTACAAAGTAGGTTTTGTACTGACTCCTAGTTTCGATCATCACAGTACTTTATTTAAAGATTTATCTCTTGCCAAAAGACTTCACATATATGAAAGAGCACAAGTGTCCAGGTGAAGATTAATTGGTTTTTAGTTACTTTTCATGTGGATGTGGTTGTTTTATGGACATGCTTTATGTGAAACATTTAGAGAAACAGGAGCCTTACTGTTATGTAATAATCTGATATGCTCCAAATAATATTACTATTATTTAGCAGTACTTGAGTCAATTGAGTCCCCAGGAAAATTCTCTCAACATGGTTTGCTCTGTTTTGCTTCTTGCTTTTTTAAAATCTTTTCTCATTTCTTTTACTTTTCGCTTCTTTCCTTTCTCACTCCCCTCTCTCTTGTTCCCCTCCCCATTTGAACATTTTCTTCCTATTTCAAAATACATTTTGGTTCTTATTTACAATTTCAGTTTCTCACTCCAGAGGAACAAAGCATTGTTCACACATATGTGGCTGATTTATTTCACATAAGAGTTTACCTCACTTAAGAGTATGCTCATGTAAGTAATTTATTTCACTTGAGAGTAAGGTGTGTTCATTTTCCTAGAAATGTCTTGAATGTATCCTTCTTTATGGCAGAGTAGTACTTCATTGTATAAAAAATCTTTTTTATTCATTTACCAGTTGAGGGAAACTTGGGTTGTTTCCAAGATTTGGTTATTACAAACGGTGCTTCTATAAACATGGGTGTGCTTATGTCACTGTGGTATGATGCTTCTAATTCTTTTGGGAAAATACCCAGAAGGGGAATGGCTGTGTCAAACAGAACCTCTAGTCTTAGTTCTTTTGAGAAATCTCCACACTGATTTCCACAGTGGTTGTACCAGTCTACATTCCCACCAAAAATGGAGAAAGGTTCCTTTTTCCCCAAAGCCCCTCCAGCATTTGTTATTGGTTGATTTCTTGGTAACAGCCATTCTGTCTGGGGTGAGACGGAATTCATGTTGTTTTAATATGCATCGCTCAAATGACCAGTAATGTTGAACATTTTTTTCATATATTTATTTGCCATTTCTACTTATTTATCTGATAAGTGAGTATTCATCTCAGATGCCCATTTTTGGATTGGGGCTTTAAATTTAAGAGGCCTGATTTTTTTTTTTTTTAGTTCTATGTTCCCAATAGTAATCCTTTGTCCGAAGAACAGTTGACAAACATCTTTTCCCACGTTGTGGGTTGTCTCTTCACTCTGTTTGTGGTTTCTCTTGCTGTGCAAAAGCTTTTTAATAAGGTGAGATCCCAGATGTTGATTCTTTATGATAGCTCCTTGAGACTGGGGTTTTATTCATAAAGTCTTTGCCTACACCAATGTCTTCAAGAGTTTTACCTATTCTATCTTCCAGCAGATTTAATGTTTCTTTTTTAATATTTAGATCTTTGATCTATTTTTAATTTAGTTTGGTGCATGGTTAAAGATATGGCTCCAATTTTAATCTTTGGCATGTGCAAAGGTAGTTTTTCCAGCACCATGTATTAAAGAGGCTGTCTTTCTTCCAGTGAATGTGTTTGGCACCTTTGTCAAAGATAAGGTGGATGAGTATATCTGGAGTTGTTTCTGTATCTTCTGCTCTGTTCTATTGATCATTTGTTCTGTGTTTTTGCCAGTACCAGGCAGCTTTTTTTTTTAATCACAGTAGCTTTATTTTTAGCATAACTTCAAGTCAGGAATTGTGATGCCTCCTGCCTTGCCTTTGTTGCCCAGAATTCTTTTGCCCTTATAGGTCTCTTCTGGTTCCAAATGAATTTTAAGAATGTTTTCTCTAGTTCTGTAAGATATGTTATTGAAATTTTGATCAGAATTGCATTAAATCTGTATAACAATTTTGGAAGTATGGCCATTTCACTATATTTGTTTGTCCTACCCAAGAACAAGGGATATCTTTCCATTTTTTGATATCCTCCTCAGTCTCCTTTTTCAGACTACTATAGGTTTCAATATAGAGGTCTTTGACATTCTTTGTTAGATTGATTCCTAGGTGTTTCATTTTTTTAGGTACTATTATGAAAGGTATTGTTTCTCTTAATTTCTTTCTCAGTGATGTTATATCCAGATATGCTACTGAATTTGCTTATTAAACTTAGCAGTCTTTCAGTGAAGTTTTTGGAGTCTTCTATAGAGTATCATGTCATTGACAAATAATGGTAATTTAACTTCCTCCTTTCTTATTCTTATTCCTTTTATTTCTTTCTCTTGTCTGATTGCTCTAGCTAATGTTTTCAGAACTATGTTGAATAGGAGTGGTGATAGTGGGCATCCTTGTCTTGTTCCTGATTCTGGAGTGAAAGCTGTCAGTTTTTGTCTATTTAGTATGATGTTGTCTGTTACAGATGACTTTTATCAGATTGAGATAAAGACCATCTATTCCAATTTTCTGTAGGATTTTTTTAATCATAAATGGGTGGTGCACTTTGTCAAAACCTTTTTCTGTACCTATTGAGATGATCATGTGATTTTTGTCTTTGACTCTGTTGGTGTGATGAATTATATTTACTGATTTGCATATGTTGAGCCATCCCTGGATTCCTGGAATGAATCCCACTTGGTTGTGGTGTATGATCTTCTTGATGACTTGCTGCATTCTATTTGCCAGTACTTTATTGAGGATTTTTGCATCTATGTTCATTAGGGAGATTGGCCTGTAGTTCCCTTTTTGGTTGGGACTTTCATATGGTTTTTGTCCTTTGCTCTGTTAATATGGTGTATTTCACTTATTAATTTACATATGTTGGAGCATCCCGGCATCCCTGTGATGAATCCCACTTGGTCATGTCATATAATCTTGATGATTTGATGCATTCTACTTCCAGTATCTTACTAAGGATTTTTTGCATCTATGTGCACTAGGGAAATTAGTGTAGTTCTTTTTCTTAGTTGGGTCCTGCTCCAGTTTTGATATCAGGGTAGTGCTTACTTCCAGGAATGAATTTGGAAGTACTGTTTCACTTTTGGTTTTATTAAAATATTTGAGAAGCAATGGTATAAAATATTCTCTAAATTTCTTGTGGTTCACACTTTTCATTCCTAATAGTGTAGACTTGAGTCTTTTATTTTTTTTATAAGGTTGGCTAAGGGTTTGTCAATTTTATTTACTCTTTCAAAGAATCAACTGTTCAATTCACTGATTCATTGTATTGTTTTCTTAGTCTCCAGTGCATTATTTTCTGATCTGATCTTTATCAGTTTCTCCCTCATATGAGCTTTGGGCTTGGCCTGCTCTTCTTTTTGCTAGAAGTTTGAGGTTCAACATTATTTGTGCTTGCTCTGTTTTCCTGACGTGAATATTCACTGCTATAAATTTCCCTTCTAGAATTGCTTTCATTGTATCCCATAAATTCTGATATATTGTATTGTCATTATCATTTAACTGTAGAAACAACCCACTGGTTTCTTTTGCCATCGATTTCCAGTTTCATGGCACTAGGTCTGATAATGTGCATGGAGTAATTTCATTTCTTGGCATTTACTTAAGCGTGTTCTGTGGGCCAGTATGTGGTCTCTTAGAAAACACCTCAAGTGCCGCTGAGAAGAATGTGTATTCTAATGTTGTGAGGTGGAACACTCTGTAGACATCTACTAAGTCCATTTTCAAAAGTTTGGTTCAGTTCTACTATTTTTTTTTTATTTAAAGGAGAATAAAACAAAAGGGGGCAGTACAGAGCAGATCAGAACAGGACAACATAGGCAACACAGTACTTTACATTAAGTCAACTGGACATCAACAGTATCTAACACCGTATCTCTTACTCTGCTATAGTTGAGCATAGTTTCAATTACAATAATATCAAACATAACACAATAGTATAAAGCCATGCATAGAGTGAAAGAATTACAGGGCTTTCTGAACCGAATA
>PVJX010013341.1:0-47694 GCA_004027295.1 Dolichotis patagonum | reverse complement strand
TTTAAGTTGAACACACATGAAGGTATGGACAGCTGTTTTGAGGAGAATGAGAGACACTATGACAGCCATTCTCGGCTTCCCTATTGTCTGGTCTTGAAGACCTGAAACCCCCTCCTTGTCCTGCTCAGATCAATTCCATACTATGTTGTTTCATGTGAATTCCCTGTATGTGACAATATGGACAACTATTTGGAAGAAAACAAGAGTCAATACGATAGAGAGTGAATATCTCTGATTTTCTAGTTTTGGAATTTATGTCCCTTACATTGCTTTCTTGTGATCCGCTTTGTTCTGTTTTATTGTGTTTAATTTTATCCTTTGCATATAATTGAATGTATATTTGAGTGGGTAAGATGGATGACCATATTGCTGGGGTTTTTTTTGTCAGATCGTGGAACAGAACTGTTAACAGACTCACTGTTTGAATGTCTGCTTTACATGTTTTAACTTTATAATTTGAACAACTATTTCCAAGAAGTCAGTATGTAATTTGTCAAGTAATAATCTTTTAGGTTTTTTTGTTGTTGTTCTTTTCCTTTTTTCCTTGGAATTCTGTATTGTTGCTACCCTTTATTATGTTTTGTTTTGTTGTGTTTTTTCTTTCTTCTCTTTAAATAAGAAAAACCAAACCAATAAAATAAAATAAAATCACTTTCGTTTAAAAAAAATTTATGACTGTTGTATTAATTACTTTCCCCTCCTCGCAACAAAACATCTGACACCTGTTGCATTTCCCAAAAATAAGACCTAACCAGAAAATAAACCTGAGCACATGCAGCCCTGAAGTCATCAGTGATGAGTACAGCACTCTTATAACTCAGTTGCCTTCCAAAATCCCCCTCCTGGAACACACAAGACTTTAGGGAGACATTGAGATCTAAACCATAACAGTCTTCTAACAAAATATTGATGAGTCTAATTAGGACTTTGCTAATTTCATTATATTAGTTACCCACTAGTGCATACAAATTATACATGATTTAGCAGCTTAAAACAAACCAATACCTATTATCTCAAAATTGACATGGGTAAGCCATTCAAGGACAGCTTGGCCTGAGTACCTTTGGAACACACCCTCTTGTGAGCCTGCAGTCACATTGTTGACTGGTACCAAAGTATTATCTACAGGCTCTACAGGGAAAGCATCCAAGGTTATGGTCCCTTATGGCTTCCAGAAAGCTTTAACTTTCCCCAGGTTCATAGGCAGAAGCTCCTTCCTTTCCTAGCCACAAGGGTCTCTACATAGGCAGTTCAGAATACAGCAGCTGAGCCAGTGACAGAGCCAGTGACAGAATAAAGAGTGAGTATCCAAGATGGAATCACAGACTTATTGTGGCCTAGTCTCAGAAGTGACATCTCATCCCCATCACTTACTATATTCTGTTCAGTAAAAACTGAGCTTACACTCTAGGGAGAAATCATTGAAGTTACTCACCATATCTACTTTTAATCCTAAGGAGCTTCCTTTTACTTTGGTTATTCAACCATTGTCCACCATAAATATTCTGTATTTTTAAGATTTTTAGGTCCCTGAAATCCTCTATTCATTAGCATCATCCACAATACCACATTGACCTCTATTCCTCTTATCCCTACCACAAAGTACCTGGCACCTGCAGCTTAAAAGAGGAGAGACTTATTTTGGCTCATGGTTACAGTCTATAGTCTGCTGGCCCCAAGGCCAAACAGCACAGCAGAGGAGCATAATGGAGGAAAAGTTGCTCATACCATGGCAGCCAGGAAGCCTAAAGAAGGGAGCTGGGGATAGATAAACGCTCTTCCAGGGTAAACCTTCACTGGTCCATCTCTTCTGACCAGAACCAGCCTCCCAACAAGAACTTAGCTTTATGAACCTCATAATCCGATCATCTTCCAAATGCCTCACCATGAACACATACATGAGGCTCGTGGGAGACATCTAGATACAAAACATAACATTCTCATATTATTCAGCTTAAATGACACAGTCTGACATTTTAGTAACTTTCTCGCCAGTGTCTTAAACTCCTTTGCTTCTCTGCGTTCTCACAATACCCAAACCTGAGTGAATACACTAGCTGCTTTTCCTGTGCCTACATAGTTGGAGGAAATCGCAAAGCAGGAGGGTTGACATTGCTGTACCTTTGTGGCTTCTGACCCCAGAGCCTTTGACACTGTCCACAGGTTTTACCATACTGCTCTGGCCAATTTGATTCTCATCATTCATCATTTTAAACTTTCTTCTTCCTTCCTCACTGTCCCAATTTCAATTTTGTGCCTCCCAAAACAAAAGACAATAATTGGGATTCCCTTCTACCACAAACTGGTGGGTTTACAATCTCTACCTCCGCTTGCTTTTCACCTTTTAAACTAATACTGTCTGGATCCCTCCACTGTCGCCTTCTCAGGAGGTGGCTGTAGGCCTTCTCCACCTCGTGCCATGAGCACCTCCTCTTCACTGAGTGCCTCTCATTGTTAGAAAAAAAAATGTGCTGATCCCACTTCCCACTACCAGCTGCTGGCATATATTTCTCCTCTTCACCAGAATAGCCTGCACTCGCTATTTCCACTTCCTCACATCCCATTTTCCCCCCAGTCCCTCTGCTTCCCCTCCATTCTGTATGAAAGTGATTCTCAGAAATGCAAATTAAAACAACATTGATATATCATCTCACACCGGAAACAATAGCTGCCATCAGGAAATCAACTTCTAACAAATGTTGGCGAGGCTGTGGGGAAAAAGCAACACTGCTCCACTCTTGGTGGGAGTACAGACTGGTGCAACCACTATGGAAATCAACATGGAGAATTCTCAGAAGACTAGGACTGGAAGCTCCATTCAACCCAGCTATTCGCCTCCTGGGTACTTTCCCAGAGGAACTGAAAAGTTCATATCACAGTGATATATGTGCACCCATGTTTATAGCAGCACAATTTGTAATAGCTAAAGCTTGGAAACAACAGAGATGCCCATCAACTGCAGAGTGGATGAAAAAGATATAGTATTTTTACACAGTGGAATATTACTCAGCTATAAAAAGGATGATCTTGAGACCTTCATAGGGAAATGGAGACAACTTGAGACTATCCTCATTAGTGAAATAAATAAGAATCATGTTTATAAATATCACATTGTGTCTCTAGTGTAAGAAGTAATAAGAAATGTAGGAGTAATAAAACCCAAAATGTGTAATTGCTATTGTAAAAAAGAGGAAAAGAAAGTTCTCTAAAGGATATAACTGCATGTATGTTTAAGTGTGTAAGACAGATGACCATATTGCTGGTTTTTTTGTCAGATCGTGGAGCAGAACTGTTAACAGACTCACTCTTTGAATGTCTACTTTGTATGTTTTAATTTTGTAACTTGAACAACTATTTCCAATGATGACAGTATGTAACTTATCAAGAGGCGATTTCTTAGTGTTTTTGTTTTTGTTGTTGTTGTTGTTCTTTCATTTTTCCCCTTTGGAATTCTGTATTGTTGCTACCCTTTTTCTGTTTTGTTTGGTTGGTTTTTTTTTTCTCTTTAAATAAAAAAAAAGAAAAAAAATAAAGTGATTCTCAACAAGTGCCTTCATAACTCTAAGACCTATTAACATCATTCAGCTCATATTACTGGACCCCTCGGTGGCATCTGAAACATCCTTTTCTTTCGGATTCTGGATCCCACACCTTAATTTTCCAGTAGTGTCATTTATATTTACAGTTCCCCAGTATCCTTTAAAAACATTTCTCTGTTGTGTCAATTATCTTTGCTATGAGTCCCATGTTACAAATAAATGTAAAGCAACAAGAGCAATGCCTGGCACACTAGCATTGCACATTTGTTTTTGGTCATATACTTTATGCCATGTAATTTCCTTTCACTGTTCTAAAAGTAGTGTATGCAACCAAACTGCCTGAAATTTAGTGACTATGGGAAGAAGAAAATGCAAAAGTTCTAGGATGCTAAAGTCCTCTTCTCCCCTCCTTAGTCCTCTAGGAAGTTGTAGAAGATGTGGCAAAAGCACAGGATCTTATTGCAGGCGACACACTTACAGCCAGACATACGCTTCCCACTCTAACCTCCTCCCCACACCAAGGACTCTGAATACTCCAAGGCCTTGTTAGCAGAATATTTTATATCCCAAGCCACACAAATGGTTACCCACTGCACCCAGAGAATTCAGGGTAGCAGCATAAAAGGATTTCTCTGCCTCTGTCTCACACTGGGTGAGGTTCAGAATTGAATAATAACCCCTCTTTGTGGTTTTAAGTTACTAGGTAATCACTGTGAACCTGTTTGGATAGCTTTGGCTTGGTTACACTACACATGTCCTTGTTATCACAAGATTTCTCTCTTCACCAACTTGGGGTCTGCTTCCCTCTGCTCTTCACTTATCACTTCGTTTATTCACTGTGGCAATTCTTTCCTGAAAACATGTTGTCCTCATTGACAGGCCCCTCTGTGGCTGCCTATTGAGTCATTTAGTATATTCTCTTTTGATAAGAACTGAATAGAATGAATTAGCATGTAATTCAATTCAATTTACCCATATAAAGAAACAATCGACTATTACAACACAGTTCTAAAAGTACTTTATAAGTCATCCTGGGAAAAAAATAAATAGGGACACAAAGAAATCACAGCACATATGCTTTCGCAATAGTTCCTCTTTGGAAGGACAAGTACAAAAATAACAAAAATACATGCCAAAGAGTAACATCAATTTTTTTAAATAAATGCCAGAGACTAATTCTCTTAATATTCTGGAAATTATGGAGAATGCTCCAGAAAACCAAAATGTTATCTTTTTATTTTAAAAAGGAAAATAGGAAAAAAGGGTAGAAATGATACAGAATTTCAAAAAAGAGTGGGTAATTAACCCTAATATATCACATACTGTTATCTTAGAAGTAGTTGTTCAAGTTAAAAAATCCAGACACAAAAGTGATCAATGACAGCACAAACTGTTCTTTTTGATGAACTAACAGAGATTAGTAGTATAGTTATTTTTCTAACATAAATATACATACATACTTTTTATATGTTTACTAACATAATACAATCTTTTCCTTTCTTCCTTTTTTGCTTTCCTCTGTCCTGTTCTTTTTTGTTCTGTTCTTTTGAGCACTTTCTTTCCCTTTCATTATTACCATATCTATCGTATATTTTGGATCTTATTACACTTTCAGATTTTTATTTTTTTATATATGTTAGAATATGAAAGTAAATAATGAAAGCAGACAACCCCCATTTGAAGAATAAGCTTCACTTATACTATCTTTGCTAGAGAAAATAATATTTAAACTACACTCAATGTTCCACTATCTTAGAAAAGAAACCAAAGCCTAAAATATAGCAAAAAAGTTAAAAATTGTACAACTAAAGTTTCTTTCCAAACCCTGCTGAGCCTAAACACAAGAATACATTTTCTTGATTTTCTTCAAAAGGGATAAGAAAAAATTATTTTCAAAATCAGTTTTGTTTATACTCATTCTGGACAAATTGCTGATGGGTTATTAAACAAATAGGTTGAGATCTGGGAAGCAAAGTTAACTACTGAGCACTAAAATGGGTAACTCAAGTAGAAAAAGAAAATTATAAAAGCCCTTGGAATAAGCTAGAGATTACTGGTGTCTTCCATGAAAAAATGCAGTGCCCAGAACATACCTCCATGATGTCTCATTCTAGGGTGTCTTTATACCTTTCACGGTCTTTGAGCTGTAAAGAAATGTGAATCATTCTTTTCCAGAGGCATACTAATTATTTTTTTGGTGAGAGTTCATTTGATTTTCCCTATGTTATGTTAAATAAGATAGTTAAAGCAAATTTTTATATATTCCAGGAGGCTTATATAAGTGTTTGATTTTTGGATTTGCCTTTGAACCATTGTTGAAGCATCTTATAGCTCCCTGTTTAATTAATGAGTTGAATAAAATTTTGATCTGTACTTATTTCACTTTTGTACAAAATGTATGATTTTTTTAAAAAATAGATGTTCTACCACCAAACCAACCCTGCAAAGAATATTCTAGATAGACATAAAGATAACTATGATGTTAAGAACACCGATAGAAAAAAAACTAAGCAAGGCAAGCAATTAAACAGAGGGTAAAGGTAAAGAACCAATAGCAGAAAGATAACATGACAAAAATAAGTCAACATACACCATTTAAACCATTAATGTAAATGGCTTCAACTGACCAATTAAAAGAAACACACTGGCAAAGTGGATCAAGAAACTACATCCAACCATATACTATATACAAAAACCCATCTAACCCAAAAGGAAATTCATACACTGAAAGGCAAATGATGGAAAACAATATTTCATGCAATAGGAACCCCCTCCAAAAAAAGCAAGGGTAGCTATTCTGTTTGCAAACAATGTGAACTTCAAGAATAATCAGAAGAGATAAAGAAGGTCACTACATACTAGTTAGGGTAAAACTTCAAGAGGAAGCAATAACAATCTTAAATATATATGCACCAAATAATACACTCCTGAGCAATCAGTAGGCCACAGAGGAAGTTAAAGAACAAATTAAACAATTTCTACAAATAAACAAAAATCCAAATACAACTTACCAGAACATGTGGATACAATGAAAGCAGTCCTCAGTAGAAAATTTATTGTGGTGAATTCTCACATCAGAAAAACAGAACAAACACAAAGAAAGAATCTAATGCTACACCTTAAGCATCTAGAAAAAGAAGAGCAAGTCATAACCAAAGCCCAAAGAAGGGAGGAAATTATAAAGATCAAAGCAGAAATCAATGCAATAGAGACTAAGAAACAATACAAAGAATCAATGAATCAAAGAGTTGGTTCTTTGAAAGAATAATTAAAATAATTATAATTAAAATTGATAAGCCTCTAGGCAAGATTATTAAAAAAAAACTCAAATTCATGCAATAAGGAATGAAAAGGGCAGAATCACTACAGACCCTGGGGAAATACAGAAGATAATCAATACCTATTTCAAAAACCTCTACTCTCCTAGGTTTGATAACACAGAAGAAATGAACACATTCCTAGAAACATATGAATTACCAAAGCTGGGTCAAGAAAATGTAAAACTGCTGAATAACCCAATTCCAATTAAGGAAATTGAAAATGTAATTACAACTTTACCAACAAAGAAAAGCCCAAGTCCTGATGGATTTGTTGTGGAATTCTACAAGAAATTCAAAGAAGACTTAATGCCAACACTCCTCAAACTCTTCAATGAAATTGAAAGGAAAGAAATTCTAACTCATTCCTGGAAACAAGTATTACTCTAATACCAAAACCAGAGAAAGACCCAACCAAAAAAGAGAACTACAGCCCAATCTCCCTAATGAACATAAATGAAAAAATTCTCAGTAAAATACTGGCAAACAGAATGCAGCAAGTCATCAAGAAGATTATACAATGTGACCTAATGAGATTCATCCCAGGAATAAAGGGATGGTTCAACATACACAAATTGATAAACCTAATACACCATATCAATAGAGCCAAAGATAAAAATCACATGATCATTTCAATAGATGCAGAAAAAGCTTTTGATAAAGTATAACACTCATTCATGATAAGAACCCTAAAGAAAATCAGAATAGATGCCCTTTACCTCAATCTGATAAAAGACATCCATGACAAACAGCCAGCATCATATTAAATGGCCAAAACCTGAAAGCTTTCACTCTAAAATCAGGAACAGGACAAGGATGTCCATTATCACCACTCCTATTCAATATAGTGCTGGAAACATTAGCCAGAGCAAACAGACAAGAAAGAGAAATAAATGCAATAAGGATAGAAAAGGAAGAAGTTAAATTATCATTATTTGCAGATGACATGATGCTCTACATAGAAGACCCTCAAAACTCCATTGAAAGACTTCTATATGTAATGACCAAATTCAGTAATGTAGCTGGATACAAATTCAACACTCAAAAATCAATAGCATTCCTGTACACAAATAAGAAACTCATTGAGAGCAAAATAATAGAAACCACACCCTTTACAATAGCATGCAATAAAGGAAATACTTAGGAATTAATCGAACAAAGGACATAAAAAATCTATTCAAGGAAAATTACAATACTCTAAAAAGAGAAATTGAAGAGGAACTCAGAAAATAAAAAGACATTCCTTGTTCATGGATAAGAAAAAGTCATTGTAAAAATGGCCATTCTCCTGTAATTTTTATACATATTTAATGCAATTCCAATCCAAATACCACTAGTATACCTCACAGATCTAGAGAAATCATTCCTAAAATTCATCTGGAACAAGGAGAGACCTAGAATAGCAAAGGCCATTCTGGGAAACAAAGGCAAGGCAGGAGGCATCACAATCCCTGACTTGAAGTTATACTATAAAGCTACTGTGATAAAATCAGCATGGTACTGGAATAAAAACAGACTTGAAGATCAATGGAATAGATTGGAAGATACACCTACAACTACAAATACACTCAGCAACCTTGTCTTTGACAAAGGGACCAAACATGTTCACTGGAAGAAAGATGGCCTCTTTAATAAGTGGTGCTGGATAGACTAGCTCTCCATATGCCAACAACTAAAACTAGACCCCTGCCTATCACCATGCACTAAACTAAAATCAAAATGGATCAAAGACCTAATATTAAAACAGAAACACTAAATCTGCTAGAAGACAAAGTAGGTAGAAATCTTGAAGACATAAGGGTCGGCAGAGAATTCATGAACAAAAAATCAAACTTTACGGGAAATACTTCCCAGAATCAACAACCGGGATCTCAGCTTATTAAAAAGTTTTTGCATGTTGAAAGAAATCTCCAACAGAGTGAAAAGAAAACCCACGAGTTGGGAAAAAATCTTAGTCAACTGTCCCTCAGACAAAGGACTTCTATCTAGAACATAGAAATAAAGAATTAATAAAAATCTGACCCCTGAAATTCAAAGACCCAATCCAAAAATGGGCATATGAGATACATACACACTTCTCAGATAAAGAAATACAAATGGCAAATAAATGCATGAAAAAACATTCAGCATCATTGGTTATTAGAGAAATGCAAATCAAAACCACACTGAGATTCACTCCAGAAGGAATTTCCAGGATCAAGAAAACTACCAACAACAAATGCTGGAGAGGCTGCAGGGGAAAAAGGAACTCTTCATTGTTAGTTGGACTGTAGACTTGTGCAACCACTGTGGAGGTCAGTCTGGAGGTTCCTCCAAAATCTGGGATTGGAAGTCCCATTTGATCCAGCTATTCTATTTCTGGGCATATTCCCAGAAGAATGGAAAACATCATACCACAGTGATACATGTGCACCCATGTTTATAGCAGCACCATTTGTAATTGTCAAAAAATCTTGGAAACAACCTAAATGCCAATCAACTGAGGAATGGATAAAAAAGATGTTGTATTTTTTATACAATGGAGTACTACTCAGCTATAATAAAGGATCACATTGAGGCTTTTATAGGTAAGTGGATGCAACTTGAGACCATACTTATAAGTGAATTAAGTAAAACTCACATGTGTAAATACCATATTGTCTCCTTAGTGTAAGAAACTGAAAGAGTAAATAAGATACAAAATAAATAAATAAATAAATAAAGAGTAAATAAGATCCTGAAAGAGTAAATAAATAAATAAATAAAGAGTAAATAAGAAACTGAAAGAGTAAATAAGATCCAAAATAAATAAATAAATAAATAAAGAGTAAATAAGATCCAAAATAAATAAATTAAATAAATATTGTGAAAGATAAGAAACTGTTCACAGGGCAAAAATAAATCATATAGTGAAAAGAAGAAAAAAAGGAAGGAAAAAATATATAAATTTGTATATATACACTTAAGATAGCTAAGATTATTATTCTACTAATTCTATTAGTTCTTGGAACAAAACAGTTAACATTCATAGGATAAGATCAATTTTGCATGTTTACATCTGGTATTCTGAATAACTCTTTTGAAGATAACTATACAAAATAGTTACCTTAGTTACGCAACCTTAGTTACGTTCCTATCACAGTTATGTTTTGAAAGCCTATATTGTTATTTTTGGGCTCTTTTTTATTATTATTTATTTGTCTCTTTTGTTTCTTGTTTTTTTTGCATTTTGTTTTGTTTTTCCCTCTAATATGGAAATGATAAATGTACATGTATAGGCTGATACATACCTAGAATTTCTAAAGAATTTACAAGAATTGATTTTATTACTTGTGATGGTATGAACAGCTATTTTGAAGAAAAGGAGACACTTGGGTAGTCATTGCTGATTTTCTATCATCTTTTTCTGAAGTCCAGTAATGCTTTTATTTTTTGTTTGGAGCAGTTTTAATCTGTTTTGTATTTTTTAGTTTCAACGTACATGAAGGTATGGACAGCTATTTTGAAGAGAACAAGAGACATTACGGTAGCCATTGTTGATTTTCCTATTTTCTGGTTTGAAAGCCTGTAATGCTTTCATTCTTTTGTTTTGATCGGTTTTATACTATGTTGTTTTGTTTGAATTCATTGTGTATGAAGATATGGACAACTATTTTGAAGAAAGTAAGAGACATTATGGTAGCCACTGTTGATTTCCTGTTGTCTTGTTTTGAAACCCTGTGTCGCTTGCATTGTCTTGTTTTGATCTGCTACGTTGTTTTTGCTTTGTTTTATTCTCTTTAAAAATAAGTAAAGAAAAAAATAGATGTTCTTTTATGGGAGACACTTCCAGGCCAAAGAATCAAGGATGTTTTGAAAATACATCAATAAACAGTCATCATTTTTCTGCTGCAGAAGACAAACAGGAGAATGAGAAAGTATTAGTCAGCTTTCTGTCACTATGACAAAATAATTTGTAAAACAACCTATTAGAAGAAAGGGTTTATTGGACTCATGGTCCCAAAGATTTTTAAAGTCTGTATTTTATGGACTCTGTTGCTTTTGGCCTGTAGTGGGGCAGCACACCAGAGTTGGATCACGTGGCGGAAATTGTTTACCTCTTTGCAGTCAGGAGTCAAAGTTGCAGACAGAAAGAGACACTTCCCAGTATCCCCTCAAAAGTACGCCCCCAGTGACCTAACTTTCTTCCCTTAGGTTTGACTGCTGAAGGCTCTATCACCTCCTAAAAGAGCCACTGGCTGGGGACAAAGCTGTCAACACATGGGCCTCTGGGGGACATTTCAATGCAAACTACTGTAGGAGGTAAGGCTAGAAGGTAAGTAAACATTATGTCAAAATGGCCTTTCAGTGTAAAGGAACTGAAAGACGCATTAGCAGCTGAGCCAAAATTCCTCCCAGCAAGGACAATACAACTTTTGGAGTCAGTGCTTGGAATGCTGCTTGCCGTTACACAGCAAGGCATGAACATCAGCAGGGTCCAAAGCAAATATTTTAGGATGTTGCTAAAATGACCTTCCTAAAACAAAAACAAAGAGAAAAAGATTGTTTCAACCCCTGAAAAAGAGAAGAGGAAAATCAGGAATAAGATGCAGTCAGATACCATGTAGGGTAAAGAGCCAACAAGAAAATGCAGAGCTGAAGGAGCTGGGAAATGTTTCCACAAAGGGACCTTCATCTGAGGCCATTTGCCTCATCTGAAGCCATTTGCATTAGTGCAACATAAACCCTTCCAAAATTAGCTTCTTGTCAGCTAGTTTTATGGGCAGGTTCTAGAGGATTCTGTAAGAGTTTTCAGGTCATAAAAAGGAGCAGAATTTCATATTCGAATTGCTCTAGACACAGTAGTCTCTAAAACCTGAGGCCATAAGCTGGGGTACTAATGGGAAGGATGCCCTTCATGAAGACACAGAAATCTTAGAAAAGAACTCCAGTTTCCTAGAGTTTGAGGTGACCTTATTTAGCTCTCAGGGGTTAAGGAATCTACAGTTCACATATGGGTTATGTCAATCAAGCACGAAGAGTTTTAACTTAGCTCAAAACTGATGGAGACCTACTGAGCGGCTGTGTGCCAAGACAGCCATGCTCAGAGTTTAGGAAAGACAGGAAAAGGACCAGCAGGTGCTGACTTGATGCTGAGAGGGTAATGGAAGAAAGGTCAGGAATGATAAATGAGAAACAAGATTAAATCTAGGACATTAAAAATAAACTCATAAAAACTGGGTGCGGTGGTGCACGCCTGTAATCCCAGCACTTGGGAGGCTGAGGCAGGAGAATCATTTGTAAGTTCTGGACCAGCCTGGGCTACAGAGCGAACCCAAGGCTATTCTGAACTGCATAGTGAGTCCCTGTCTCAAAAAGACAATAAATGAATAAGTTAACTAAATAAATAAATAAATAAATAAACTCACAAGAACCAAGACAGAAAACAATGTTGTGATTGACAGAGTAATTAGGAGGCCAGACATAGGTTTGGGTGACTGATTCATTGTTTCATACTCTGAATTTCAGGCAGAGAGTAAGTCTAAAATTAGCTTCTTAAATATTGCTAGCATTTAAGACGTCATCTAATCCCTAAGGCAGGGGAAATGGGAAACAGTGTGTGAACTACTTCTTAAGGAGCCTTGACATGTCTCTGAACCAACTGCAAACATTTGTTGAGCATCAGTTTATACTGGGCTACTCTGACCAATCCTGTTGATTCAGCAGTCACTCAGTTTGAAAGATCAATGGAAGATAAAAAAGAAAAACAACTCAAGGTTACGACTGAGAATGTGAGTTTTGGGGTCAAACAGAATCCAATTTCACACCTCACTGTATGCCTTACCGGTTGTGTGATCTTGGTGAAGTTATTTAACCTCTTTGTGCCTCCTTTTTCATCTATAAATTGAAGTAACAATAAATTTCCTAAAATCATAACAAAGATTAAATAACACCACCACCAATAATGACCAAGCACAAAATAAACAATAATAGAAAGGCAGGAATGGTGGTGCATGCTTGTGATGCCAGCACTCTGGGAGCCTAAGGCAAGAGAATTGTAAGTTTGAAACCAACCTGAACAACTTAGTAACTTAGCAAGATCTTTCTCAAAATAAAAAAACAAAATGAGCTACTCTTGTAGCTCAGTGTGAAGGACCCCGATTAAGTCTTCAGTACCACAAAAAGAACACTAGCTTATTACAGTACCTAATATGTGCCACAGTGCTTAAAGCACTTTATCTGCATTTTTAAATCCCTATAAAAATTCTGTGACACAGGTACTACTACAATCCCAATTTTACAGAGGAGATAATCTACTCAAATCACTTACACAGTGGTTGCCACATAGCATATGATCAATAAATGTTAGCTATCCCTATCTCTACGTTATTACTGGTGAGTTTGTTGTCAAAGAGTGGATACTAGATAAAAAGCCAGTGGTCACTTGTGTTTCTTCATGGAACAAGTGCGTATCAATTATCCATTCATCCCTGAGACATTGCTTGGTGGCTTGATGGCAGGAAGCATTTTCTCAGATGCTTTTCCAATAACTACCACATTTTATCTATTTAGCATACAGTTAGGAGCCACCGGAGAATTTTCTATCAAACAATGGCATCTTAAAACATGTTTAAGGAACACTGAGTTGCAAGGGTATATGGAATGAACAGGAAGGAATGAGGACAGGGGAGCCAGAGAAACAAGCTAGGGATGATATTACTGGTGGCAGAGTTAAGATAATAGAATAGGAATGAGTCCTTATGAGAAATTTTGTTTTTTTAGGGTTTCTAGTTTTATTATTATTATTATTATTATTATTATTATTATTTTGAAGGTAGTAAAATACAACAGAACAAGACAGAACAAAGCCAATCGAGACAATGCAGTGAAACTGGTACAGAACTTCACAGCAGGTTACTGGGATAACAGTAATAGGTACCATAGTATATCTCATTATCTTCACAATAGCTGTCCTTTCAATCAGGTATAGCAAAATCAAACCAAAAATAGAACAATATAAAACCTATCAAAACAGAGTATTGAATAGAGCAATACAATTAATCAGAGCAAAGCAAAACAATGATAACAATATTTGCCTTCAAAGAGATAGTAGAAGGAAATCCCCCATATTTGCTATATTGCACACAGTCATCCTCCCAAGAGATGCTCAGACCTCTGGCTCCCATGTGCTAATGGTGGGGGTGTTTGATTCTCAGCCCGCTTGCCGATAGGCTCACAGCTGCTTACCAGGGAGGCAAGTGGGTTCCTTTGTTGCCCAGCACCCCAAGTTCCACCATGGTGGGGAATCTCAAGAGATGCTGGCTGGCTGGTTCTCTCCCTGGGTCACCTGCCACTCGCTCCAGCCATGGCTGCTTACCAGGGAAGTGAGCGGGTTCTTTTGTGGCCCAGCGCCCTAAATTCTACCATGGTGGGGATCTCAAGAGAGGCTGGCTGGCTGGTTGGGTCACCCGCCACTACTCAATTACGAGAAATTTTAAAAGCTTTGCTATTTTCTAGTTGCAGACATCTTAATTGGAAAAGGTTTGATTCTTTTGGGTCTTGTTTTCAAGACTTGTTAGATGAAACCAGAGAAGCATTTAGTCTAAAGTTAATTATTTCCCATTATCAACACAAGACTCTTTCAAGTACTCTACCAAATGCCCAATGAACTATGAGATTTCCCAGTCTGGATTATAGAAATGTACACTGTGCCTGTGTTTGTGCTGTGACTATTCTTCTTAATCTTCTTGAATGGCTGTTACCCAATCTGGGTAGTTTCTTCACATGCCTGTGCTGCTTGGTCCTCTGTCTAACACTTAATACCTTCCTCAGACACCAGCACCAGCCTCAGGAACTAGCCACATTTTATGTGTTCAATAGCCATGTGTAATTAATGGCCAAAAATCTGTGGCACAGATACTGAAACTTTTCTATAACCGCAAAAAGTACTGTGATAAAATGTTTTAGTATTAAATCTATCTGATTTCAAACCTTCACTCAATTGGTTAGTGCTCCTCAAAATTTGTGCATTTCAATCAGCTATGGATCTTATTAAAATGCAGATCTTGATTCAGGACATCTACATGGTACCTAAGAGTCCTCATTTCCAGCAAAATCCTGGGTGATGACAATGCCATAGAGCAGCTGACTGCAGTTTCATGATACCATGAACCATTACATATAAATGTCTTTGTACATTAAGTTGGCGAGGGTTCCTTCCATGTGGAAAAAACATGCTGAAACATACAAGAAATAACCTGACGATAAGTAAAGATCAATGTAATATCTCAACCCTTCTTCCCTTTAAGCAGTAGTTTCAGTAATTAATAACTCTACCTTCACACAAGTTAATTTACTAACGGTATATTTAGGATGGTAAATTTCATGTTTGCTGAATCTCAATATGAACAAAATTTTGTGGTTCTGGAGAGAACATGGTATGCAGTGGTATCTTGGAACTGACCCATACCAACTTATAATAGTTGATTATTAAATTTTCAGAATTTTGCAAGCCAGTTGTTAATGGCCAATGCTATTATTCAAAATTTAAAATTAAAACTCATTAAAATAAATATAACTAATCAAGATCATTACTTTCTAATTATTTTACTATTATCTGCTTTCTCAAGAGTACTCAAGAGTACTTTCTCAAGAAATTATCTACTTTCTCAAGAGTATTAACATTCATTTTAGCTGCATTTGTAGTTTGGCTGCGTGCCCCAAAAGTTCATGGGTTGAAAATTTAATCCCCAAATTCATGTGTTAATGGTATTTGGAGGTGAGCCCCTGGCAGGTCAATAAGATTAAATGAAGTGAGGAAGGTCAGACCCCAAGATGGCATCAATGGCTTTATGGGAAGAAGAGTAACAGACTCAAACTACCATGCTGGTCTGTTTCCCCATGTGATGTCCTCTGCTATGTTATTATGGTTTACATCTAACACAGCCTTCCAGACTCTCATGTGTGTGGAAATGATTGGATCATGGGGCGCTCTACTCATCAGTGGGTTCATCTGTTGATGAGTTTAGTAGCTAAATGTACTGTTAGGAGATGGAGGAGGTGTGGTGAATTAACTAATGGTCAATTTATAACACCCAGCTGGACTGAGTCAGCACGGTGCTGGGGGTGGAAGGCCCACCTGAGGATTGTTGCCAGCAGCGTAAGAGGAGACCAGGAGGCAAGATGGCGCGCTGTTTATTTTACTAGAGAAGTTTGTCACTGATATGAACTCTACATTGGAAGAACTTGAGTCCTCACCATCGCTGAGGACGGCTGCAGTTCTCTTCAGGGAGCTCTGGTCCTTACCTTGAGCTTCACTTCTGGCTCTAGTGCAGATCCCTCAGCCTGCTGGCACAGATCCTTCATCCTGCTGGTACGGACTTTCTAACTTCTGCCACTGGCCTGTGGGCCTTCCCAGAGCAGGTCCTTGATACAGACTTGTGTGAGACATCATCGTGGGCTCTAGGCCTCTGGTTGGACTTATGCAGGACATTGCTATGGGATCCTAGGCCCTCGACTGGGTTGAGTCTGTAGTGTGTGGACAGATCTCCTGCACTCCTCTGCATCTGACTTTTTGGGTGAATATTATGAAATAGTCCTATAAATTATGTGTCCTGTATTAAATGTATTCCCATGTAAACCCTGACTACAACAGGGGGCATGATCTGGAAGCGTACATTCTTCACCCTACTATCTCCACTTTCTGGCTGCTTTCCTCTGTCATGTCCTTCTACTATGTGTTTCTGCCTTGGAGCCAGTTGACTGTGGACTGAAACCATGAGCTAAATTAACCTCTCCTCCTTTCAATTGTGAATGCCATGAATTCCATTCCAGTGATGGGAAAGTGACTAACAGTTATCCATCAAGAAGGCTTTCACCAAATGTGGAGTAGATGGTGATGCCATGCTACTAGGATTCCAGTTTCCAGACCAATAAGCCACTTAAATGCTCAGAAACTAGAAGCTACGTGGCCTAAGGCATTTTGTTACAGTAACAAAAATTGGACCAAGACATCCACCTAGTAAAATGCTACTTCTTAGTGAGCTACTGTGTGATGGTAGCTTGAAATCAGCTGTGATGAGAGTACTTATACCATGGGAACAAACATTGCACATAAGGGCTTCTCCTGCATTCCTAAAAGTCTGATGGACACATGCTTATCCCAATAGGATCACAAGGGGGAGTTCAACCACCTCTTCAACTGTACTATTTCTCCCCATTTCCTACAGTTAATGAAATCAGAGAACTTGAAACATGGAAGGAACGTGATAAACAAGCCTAGGAGCAGAAAGATAGCTTATGGGGGACAGGGGCAGGATTCTTAGTCCTAAGAATGAATCTGCCATGGCATGTAATCCAGATGTTCATGCGGTGCAGGAAACAAGATGTTCCTATAGGTCTTGTTTTCAACTAGAACTGAGATCTCCATACACTGAAGACAAAAGTTATTAACTCAGGACTTTCCCTGCCACGTGCACTTTTGCCTCTCCACTTCTCAACACCTACAGATAGATGAGAGTATCTGGGCTTTGTCATCTCATTTCTAGGTCTTTTATGATGCAAGGATAAGGGGTAAAAAGTAGTAACAGACATGCAAAGTGGGGGGTGGGGAAATGAGATCTTAACTGAGACCCAAAGCAATTGCCCATCCTGAGGGTCAGTTCCTAGGGGGAAGTTATCACAGGCTGATGAATCAGAATGTCAAGGTGGTGTGGCTTTCTCTAAGGTGTGAGGGAAAAATGAGTAGAGACACATTTGTAGAGTTAATGGGCGATCTTGCCAGACCTTGTCAACACTATGTATCACGGGCTTAGTCTAACCAAGAGCAACAGATGGGCACTGGAGAATTTTAAAAGACAGAAGTCATCAGATTAAATTTGCATAGTAGGAAGATCATTTCGGTTGCCAAGTAGAGGATATATTGGAATGGACTAAAACCTGGGAACAGTGAGGCCACTGTGCAGTGACCAAAGGTGTTGAAAACATCAGGAAGTTATGGGGTGTTTTCACCTTTGAAAGAGGTAGAGTGAAGGAGGTAAAGCTGCCAGAAAGACAAGTTCCACACAGGCTACTATCACCAAAAAATTAATTAATCATGGTTTGTATATTTAGGATCTTAATCTTTTCATCCTGGATATTGGGATCATACCCAGGTCTACAGCGTCCCCTGTCTTCTTATAACCATACAGGACTTGCTATGTACAATGTATTCAGATACAGTAAACTTCTAATATTCTGAAAGGAATTTAGACTACTAAACACATACCCATTTCAGGTTTAAAAAGCTTCTCTCTTTGAAGGAACAAAAACTATTTTATATCATTGTTTAATAAGCCTCCTGGTTTCCTGGAAGCTGGGATAATAAACTGACAAGAGTCTCCTGACTCAGTAACAGGGTTGAGCATTTACAGGCTAACTGATAAACTACTCAGAAAAGGAGTGGTCTTTCATGTGAGATTTGTCACGTTATAAATACTGTAGTCAAAAGCCATATACATCTTCCAGGGTACCTTGAAAAATTAAGACTGTTGTTTAAGAATTTCAAGGATCTATAAATCAAGAGACCAGTGACCACCTGTGATTTATCTGTACTTGTGACAAGTACACATTTGTTCTCAGCCTGAAAATAATCACTAATTTTAATACTGTACCCTATACATACATTTTGCCTAGATATCTTAGTCTGTAATAACTTGATCCCAGTTTTCATATGGTAATATCAATCATAATTATATAAAATGCAATGTAATAGGTAATAGATTCTCTTTTGTTATTGATACAACTATGCCTTTGTGGGGGCTACCTTTTTTAGAGGAATTACATCTAAACACTTCAACATTATGCACTACCATCTAAGAGATATTTATAGTTATTAAGCCCATTTTATAGAATAAACAGAAATATAGAGCATTTGGTATTTGGTATTTGTCCTGAACTTTTCCCAACAAAAGTTTAGGCCATCCTATATACAGTAAGACAAATGTCTGGGTCACCCCAAGGAAGCATTGGAGGTCATGATAATAATCATTGTCGTTGTCATTCATCCAGTAGTTGGCATGTACCAGGAATTATTCTAAGCATTTATTTAACTCATCAAATCCTCACCACAACCCTTTCGTGTGTTTCTGTGTATGTATATGAAAGCACACTTTCATTTCTAATTAATACACCTTATTATTAAGGGATGTTTTAGGTTTACAGAAAAATTATGTGGAAATTAACAAATAGTTTAATGTCCCCAAGCACCTCATGCTCCTATTCACTCTCATCTCACCTCTGGATCCTTGGAAAACACCAATCTTTTTATATTCTTCACAGTTTGAATTTTCCAAAGTGTCACATGGTTGAAATCATGCAGTGTGGAGCCTTTCCATAATGGCTTCTTTCATTTAGCAGTCTGCATTTAAGATTCCTTCATGTCTTTTCATGAATATTATTCCATGATATGGACATACAAGTTTGTTTACCCATTTACCTACTGCAGGACATATTGCTTGCTTCCAAAATTTGACAGTTATGAATAAAGCTGTTATAAACATTTGTGGACATTTGTGTGCAAGTTTTCCACTCATTGGTACACATAGAAGAGAAAGTTACATGTGCAATGACTATGTTCAGCTTTGCAAGAAACTGCCAAATTGTCTTCCAAGGTGGCTGTACCATTCTGCGTTTCCACCAGCAGTGAGATAGAGTCCTGTAGTTCCCCATTCTAGGCAGTATTTGATGTCTTTGGGGTTTTGCATTTTCGCTATTCTAACGGATGTGTAGTGGTATCATGTTGCTTTAACCTGGAACTGCTCAATGGCACACAACACTGAACATCTTTTTGTATGCTTGTGTGCTATCTGTCAGATCATTTGCAACCTCCGCCTCTGGCTGTAATGGGCATCAAACCTAAAAATGCTCCATCACTATGCTACCCGTCCCCAGCCTTTTTAAGACAGGATCTGACCTTGATCTTGCATCCTTCTCTCTCAGCTGAGATTACAGATACATGCTATCATGACTTCATTTGACCCTTTTTAATTAAGTTAACAACCTCATATTTGGGGTAACTGAGATGAATAAAAGTTAAGCAACATCCTCAAGGTCACATAGCTGGGGTCAAACCCAGGCAGTGGCCACATCCCTTGTCCACATTCCTTGTCACTTTCCTGCACTGCCTCCAGGAGAAGTAGGGGCTTAGATTTGGTAAGTCATTTAATTTCTCTAAGCCTCGTTTCTCTTTCAATAATATGAAGATCACAAGCTTCAGTGTTGTCACCAAGATTAAATGAGACAGAATAGAGAAAGAAGTTTGTTCTCAGTACATAGCAGCTGCCAATAAATGGTAGTTATTATTAGCTCAGTTCTGTGTGAGAGTAAGAAAGTCCTTGGTAGCTGTAAGAATTAGTTCCTGCCTGGAAAATAAAATAGACCAGTCTGAGACTTTAAATCCTATACAATCCTGCAGACATATCTTGGTGAGGTTTTCATAACTTGTTTTCAACTGCGATTTCAGCTCCTTACACCTGGTATATCTGAAGGAATAAAGGGGTACTAGTTCTTAAAATAAAGTAGAATTTTATTGTTGTTTCTTTCCCTTTCCAGTTCATCTTATCTTGCTATCTCTGGGGGTGAGGGTGGATCACAATTGTACTAACCTTGCAGCTAACAAAGATGCCTGCTACCAGATGCATCACTCATATCCACTGAAGCTAGAATGGTAGCAAGAAGGAAAAGTATGCTGGCAATTGTACCACATGGGTTTGAACAGAAGACCAGGACTCCTCTGAAACCACAAGAGTTCCAGGTAGAGTGTGTCCTGAAGACCTTATTCTCTCTCTCTCTCTCTCTCTCTCTCCCCCCGCCCCCGTATGTGTGTGTGTAAGTTAAGTAAAAGAAATGGGAAAATAGAGCATTATCAACAGAAGTAGAAAACTAGACAAGTACAGTGGCTACTTACAGAGGGAAAGTGAATGAGCAGTTTCTGAAATTATTTTCTAATGAAAGGTAACAAAAGCAAAGACTATAAATTCGGAGAGGTAAAAACACCTAATGAAACCTGAACTCTGGACCTCCCATATTTTTCTGATTTGTTGGGATCTTTAGAGTATACTTTTTCCTTCAGATAACAACCCTTAACTAAGGTGGATAACTTTTCCCACCTGTTAGAAGTCTCAAAGTTGAGTGACTTACCTAGAGTTGGAGTCAAAATCCAAGTGTTTCTCCTTAGTTACTCAAGTTTCCAGAACTTATCTTTTTTCATCTGGCAGAAGTTAACAGAAAATTGCACTTAGGAAGATAGTAAATTATGCCCAGAAGAAACAAGCCTCAATGCCTTAAACTAGTACTAAAACCCGATAAATTACTTTGGTTCTGATTGTTTTAAATTTTGCCTTTTAATTTTTATTAACTCATTCAACAATCTCTTTTGATTACTACTATGGTAGTCTTGGCTTAGATGCCATTAATATGAAGATGAGCTGTGCTGGGAGAGAAAAGAAACTGAAGTTTTAGTGAACACTAACTCACGCCCAGTCTCATTTACCCATAGTACTCTTCACACTCTCAGAATGCTCACAACTTAATATGATCGCTGAAAACTCAAACTGATAAAAGTTCCCATCCTATGTGAAGCAGTCCAGGGACTGGTCGTGCCTATCTGTTAACCACTACTGAGAACAAGCAAAAGTAACCTACTTGGTCCCAGAAGATAAGACCATCAGCCCACTAAAATAGATAAGTCCCATGACTAACTATACGCTGGCCTCTCGTGGGGCACCAGAGTAATGCTGTTTTCTTAATTTCTGCCCAAATCCAACCAGTTTTCCACCTGAAACTTACCCAGCTCTGGCCTTAATCCCATAAACACTTGCCCTTGGGGTGCCCCTCCTAAGATATTACTAAATCTATGCCAGAAGTATGTTTGCTCTTAATCTAGTAAATCCAAATACTTACATTTATTTAATCAATAGTGTGGGGGTTTTTCCTGGTGGTCTTCTGGAAAGGCATGTGTCAATATTTTACAGATGAAGAAATTTTAAAGTTACCTAGATCTGTACCGCTGTTATTGACCATTTTCTCCCCTTGCTAATTCTCCCCTACCTAGAGGCCCTGTTTATCCTGCCAGGTCCTGGAACCTCGGGGGCCACACCTGCCTCCAGGTATTGTTTTCATTCTGCTTGGGCTTTGACACTCCCTACTCTCCTCCACACAAAGGCCTCCTCAGCTAGTTCGGCCTCCAGCACACACACAGGCTGCCTCAAGCAAGCTCTGGCTGGAAACCTGAGCTGAGCCCCTCCAAGACGCTCCTCACTCGAGGCTTGGGGTCTGGCTTCCCCTTACTGCTGCGCTCCTGCCCCGTGAGGCCCAGCTTGCTCTGTCACACCCCCAGACTTTTGGACTGATCTTGTTAGTAAGGGTAAGGAAACCAGAAAGGCGAGGGAAACCAGCTGATAACACTTTCATATCCTATTTGGAAAACATGAAAATCGTTCAGAAAAAAAAATCACCAAAATTTTCATTTTGAATGCTAGAAAAAAATTTTCAACAAAGAAAAGCACTATTTGTTTTTGTGAAAACAATTTTAACCATGAAAAAAATATTTATTTCTCATGAAGATCCTATGCCACCCAAACAAGCAAAAATCTATTAGTCACATAATAGTTTGTAGAGCTTCCCCTAACATTCCTATGGCCCAGGGCAAGAATACCCACATACCAATAAAGAAAACACTCCAAGTTATAAATATCATTAATAAATTTACAAATAAAACGTGCTTTATACAGTTAGCAGATCTTTGTAACAACAAAGTGAATATATAAAATTATTTTTATGTTTTAAGACAATGAACTGTGGTTGTAATTGTCCATGTCTGGGACTCATTTAGTGAGTGATTTATAATGGGGTGAGGCACAGCCAAAGGTATAGATGATTGATTAGTTAAGTTTATTCCATAAAATCTATTTCTCTTGGTTACATTTCAGTAAAATAACTAATTACATGGCTGTAATCAAGATTTCCACACGATTTTCTTCTACTAGAAGTCATTCCAAATTAAACATTTCTTGAACTATAGAACTCCAATGTACCTTTTTTAAAAAGTCTAATTTCAACTTGGAGAAATTTGCTGAGACAATAGCAATTGTTAATTCAGAAACAAATCATTAATTATACTATTATGTTCACAGTTTGTTATAGGTTACACAAAAGGTTACTGTAACTCCTAAAATATTGTAAATATTTTAATTTCATCACAGGTATCATCATCATATCACTTTCACCATCTTTTAAATCAATATCTACCTCCAAACGTTTATATGAAGAACCATATCACATTTCATACACATTATATATAAATTTCATATAGATAAATTTGAGTGATGGAAAAATGTTTAATATTACAAAATATTTTCCAGATGACATGTTTAATTGTTAATAAGAAGCAAGACAGATGGATGCTGGACAGTACTGAGAGCTGATAATTCATGGTGCAAAAGTATCATATCTGACAGGAAGGAATTGACAAGTTAGTAATCTGTTTTTCTCTTGCCTAAGCACTTCTACTGCTCAAATCCTTCCCTCAGAACTAATTTTTGTTTTTGATGTTGGCAGTGAGCCAGTCCTCACTCTTCATAGCACCTGGTACATTTCATTTTGGGACTCAGAAGACCAGGAGAGGATAAGTGCCGTTAGTCTTTTTTTAATTTTTATTATATTGTATTGTATTGTATTTTAAAGGGGGTAAAATTAAACACAACAAAACAGAACAGAAGGGGACATAAGAAAGCATAAATTTCAAAGCTAGACAACCAGAGATCTTCACTGTCATACTGTCGCTTGATTTCTTCCAAATGGTTGTCCATATCTTTGCATACAGAGAGTTCATACTAAATAACATAGCCAATCTTTTCACATGTCCAGTTCACTGGTTCCCACTTGCTAAGCAGGGAGGAGAGGGGGATACACACAGGACAGGGGATAGGACGATATGAGATGTTTGATTCTCAGCCTGCACACTGGCAGGCTCACAGCAGCCCCCCAGAGAGGGGAGGAGCTCCTTGTTCTCCTGGCACCCCGAGTCAACCACATGGTGCAGGTCCCGAGGCGCCAGGGTCTCTCTCCTGCAGGCCACCGAAAGTCTGCCACACTCACCTGCTATTTCTTTCTGATGAATTGACCATTCCATTTCCAAAGTTCTGAAATGGCCAACAGACCACAGAAAGAATTCTCTTTAGGCTCCTGTTTGAAACCAGCAGCTACAGCAGTCTGCTGGCCTTGCTTCAGGGCCAGTTTATTTATAATTGAATTCCACTGGGTTTGGAGAATATAAAGCAGTGCCTCCGCTCATGAAGTTAATTTATTGCACAATTCTGGAAAAGATGGCCACATTTATGTTTGTACAAGAAAGATTACCACAGTTGTGTTTGTCATCCAATGCATAGTTCACAAACAAAAACAAAATTTTGCCAAATATTTCTGCCTGTAAACCCAATTGTTTGCGAACAAAAGCTTTCATGAGCCAATGTACCACTATACTCTATAAGACTGCAAACTTTTATGATTTATTTAAAGTTATTTTATTAAGCAGCATATAATCTAACTTTGCAATTATTCCATGCTCATTTCAAATTAATAAATATTCAGTACTTGTCAAGTAAAATACTCTTAAAATTTCAATTATGTCAGACTGGTCGACAGTGGAGGATTGACTCTCCTCATCCCCAAGGAGAGGCTAGGCCAGCCTCCTGCTCTGTAAAAGAGGCCAGACCAACACAGGAGACCCTGGACATATTGTGTAAACAAGCGCAATCACTCTGCTTTGGTTTCCTTCTTTAAAGAGCCGCCTCAAGATCTATAGCTATAATTTGGTTTGAGGAGATCCAGTCAGAGCTTCTTTATTCCCACTCTGACATGTCAATTTGAAGGTCTAGGTCAGCCAGGCAGGAAGAATCCAGCAGGTTATTCTGGGAAAATGGCCAAGCTGTGAGCAGCAGAAAAAGAACCTCTCCAAGTTTGGTGTAGAGACCCTGGAATACAGAATCATGAGGAAGAGAAGGAGGAGAGAAATGGGTCCCACCAACACAGGAAGGATCTGAACTGAGACTTGAAGCCCGTGGAGAGACAATTCAGGAATCCAGCAAAAATGAGAAAAGCAGGGGTGGTGGCCCTGTTGGGTAGGGAGAAACAGAAGAGAAGCACTGCAGTACCCACTCCCTCCATGAGCAGATAGAGACCCCACTAGCAGTGGAGAAACAGCAAGGAAGCAGCACTGTCCCTGTACCCTGGGCACTGGTGGAGGCCCTACCAGCAGTGGAGAAACAACAAGGAAACAGCACAATCCCCACACCCCATGCACGGGCAAAGGCCCTACTGGTCAGGGAGAAGCAGCAAGCAGCCATGAAGCCTCCTGTGTGCCGGCAGAGGTCCTCATGGCTGGGGAGAACCAGCAGTGAAGCTGCCTCTGCCTCCCGTTCCCGCCTGCCCTCTCCTGTGCCGTAAGCAACTGGACATGACACAGCCTGAGACAATAATAACTGAAGTAAGGAAGCAACCTGAGATTTAAGTTGTTTGATTGACTTTGTAAGCCTGGGGCTAGTAGCCTCTGCAACTAATTAAAGGATATCATTATGCAATATAGTAATGATTATAGATTTTCTACTGTCCTATAATTGTTTTGTTTTATTTTGTTTCACTTTACTGTTCCATTTTACTCCTTTTAAAATAAAAAATAAAAGAAAGAGAAAGAATCCAGCAGTGGGGCCTGGCTACTGGCAGGGTTTGGGGGAATCCAGGTGACCTAGTCCCTCCTCACTATATCAGTGGGACCCAGTTACCCAGGTACCTGCCTGGCAGGAGGAATCTTGCAGCAGGAACCAATCATCACCTGATGGGAAAAATCTGGGTGACCAACTCCTCCCTCTACATCAGTGGGACCTGGCTATCCCTGGTTATTGGCCATGTGAGAAGAATCCAGGTGACAGGCTCTTCCCCTCTACATTGGTGGGACCAGGTGACTGGTGGAAACACTAGCCACACAGTAAGGCTCTGACTAGGATGCACATGATAGGCAGGTGGGTCTAGCAGCTTGGGAAAGTCGTAAGCAATGGTAACAATACAAGCCAACAGGTTGTAGTTAGGTGAACCAGACAAAGACACAAAGAATAGGAGCAAGTTGGTGAGACTTCCCATTTTCTTCTCCTGCCCCTCTTTTTTCTTTTTCAATTTCTTTTTTTTTTCCCTAAGTGGCTGAGAAGAACTCCAGCCACAGAAAACTAATCCCATTCCCCCAACCCAGAGACCAAGTTCAGATAATCTCTTGCTTACTTTTTCATGCTTTCTCTTCTGCCCTCTTCTCTAGTCTCCCAAAGCTTGCATGATCAACCTCTGTCCTCCAGCCTTGTTTCTACTTTCTTTTCAGTTATCCACTCTCCTTCATAAATTTTGTTTTATCCACTCTCCTTCATAAAATTTCCCACCATCTGGTAAAACCCTATTTTGTATATAAGCTCCCAATTTACAAGCAGTTCTGTTATATAACTGTAGATTTTGCTCCTATGGTTCAAGGTAAAAAAAAAAATAGTTACCACAGTTGGTCATTTTCTAAACTAATTAGCTATTGTTCTTGCTAATTATACTACTCTAGGTAGAGTGTCCTGTCTGTTTGTGACCAGTTGTTCTTTCTGGAGCAATACCAGGAAGCTCTGGGGTAATAACCTCACCACAGCCCAGCAACATAGGACTCAAAATGAGCCAAAAAAATTACCAATATCTCACCCTTAATTAATTGAGAAGATAGGATATTGAGACAGACACAAACCAAGAACATCCTACACACAGAAGACATCCATAAATTGCAGACTTTTCCAAGAGAGACCTTGATACTATTGATAGAGCTACCCACTACAAAAACTTGCATAAATCAACACACCAAACAAAATAAAACATTTCTGAAAAAGAAAATGACAAAACAGAAACAAAATGGAGTCTAAGATGAGACAGAGAAAAATGGGAGACATATACCTGAAATTTCTGAAATGATAGCAACTGAAGTAAAGAAATATATTCATGAAGTATAGAGGAAATCAGATAAGAAATACTCTCAGGTAAAAAAGAAATGACAACCATAATGAAGGAATTGCTCAGTAAATCTAGAGGAGACATAGATTTTAAAAAAATAGAAGAGTATAGGAAAATGATGGAAACCTTGAATGAACAATATAAGAAAGAAACAGAATGCATAAAACAGATTGAAACAGATATCCAAGAAATTAAAAATTTCATTGAAAGCTGGTAAAACTGTTTGATTGAAACTGAAGATAAACTTTCAGACTTTGAAGACAGGATCTCAGGTATCAATTATGACAGGAAAGATCTCTTAAAAATATAAAGGGATCAGGAAATAAAAATTCAACAGCTGCAAGATGATACAAAGAAAAACAATATAAGACTAATTCTTAGATGTCAATGAAAAAGCAGAGTCAGCATAAATGCATAAAAAGACTATTTTCAAATATAATAGCAGAAAATTTCCCAAGCATGGGAACAGGATCTCATATACAGGTAAGTGAGGCATACAGAACTCCAGTTACCTAAGAGCAAAATAAACCTATAGGCATATAGAACTCCAATTATCCAACAGCAAAATAAACCTGCACCCAGGTGTATAATAATCAAGATCTCAGAAATTCAGCACCTGAACAGAATATTAAAAGCTGTTAGAGAATAGAAACAGAATCATGGCAGACTTCTCAATACAAAACCTCAAGTCAAGAAGACCTAAGAGTGAAGTATTTCTAGTCCTAAAAGAAAACAACTTCCAACCAGACTGATGTAACCTGAAGCCTATCTTTCAAAATTAATGGAGAAATAAAATATTTCCATGACAAAGACCAATTGAAAAAATTCATGACCACCAATACCAATACTCCTCAAATTCTTTAGTGAAACTGAAAGAGAAACAATACTCCCTGAGTCATTCCTGGAGGACAGTATTACTCTGATACCAAAACTAGACATAGACACAACCAACAGAGAAACCACAGGCCAATCTTCCTAATGAACATAGATGCAAAAATCCTCAATAAGATGCTAGCAAACAGAATGCAGCAAATCATCAAGAAGATTACACACCATGACTAAGTGGAATTCATCCCAGGAATTCAGGGATGGTTCAACATACACAAATCAATAAATATAATACATCATATCAACAGAGCCTAAGAAAAAAATCATATGATCATTTCAATAGATGCAGAAAAAGCTTTTGATAAAGTCTATCACTCATTCTTGATAAAAATCCAACAAAAATTTGGAATAAATGGTTTTATCTCAATCTGATAAAAGCCATCTATGACAAACCAACAGCCAGCATCATGCTAAATGGACAAATACTGAAAGCCTTCACTCAAAAATCAGGAACAAGACAAAGATGTCTACTATAACCACTCCTATTAACTATAGCTTTGGAAACATTAGCCAGTGCAATTAGACAAGAAAAAAAAAGGAATAAGGATAGGAAAGGAAGAAGTTAAATTATCATCATTCACTGATGACATGATACTCTATATAGATGAACCCAAAAACTCCACCAAAAGACTTCTAGATTTAATAAGCAAATTCAGTAATATAGCTGGATACAAAGTTAACACTCAAAAATCAATAGCACTTCTGAACACAAACAACAAACTCACTGAAAGAAAAATTAGGGAAACTACATCCTTCACAATAGCATCCCCAAAAATGAAATACTTAGGAATCTATCTAACAAAAGAAGTAAAAGATCTATATGTTGAAAATTACAGTACTCTGAAAAAGAAGATTGAAGAGGATATCAGAAAATGGAAAGCTATCCCTTGTTCATGAATAGGAAAAAATCAACACAGTGAAAATGCCCTACTCCCAAAATTATTATACAAATTTAATGTAATCCCAATCAAAATACCATTAGCATACCTCATAGAGTTAGAGAAAACATTCCTAAGATTCATTTGGAACCAGAAGAGACCCAGATTAGAAAAAGAAATTTGGAGACATCACAATTTGTGGCTTGAAATTATACTACGGACTACTATGATAAAATCAGTATGGTACTGGCAGGAAGAAAAACAGATCTGAGAATCAGTGGAGCAGATTAAAAGATGTAGGCACAACTACAAACATTTAGCCACCTTATCTTTGACAAAGGTGTCAAACATGTCCACTGGAAGAAAAATAGCCTCTTTAATAAATGGTGTGGAAAAAATGACTCTCTATATGCCAAAGCCTAAAACTAGACTCATGACTATCATGGCTACTAAAATAAAAATGGATCAAATATCAAATATTATAAATATTAAAACAGAAACACTGAATATACTAGAAGAGAGAGTCAGTATAAATCTTGAAGATATAGGGGTAGGCAGAGTTCATGAACAAAACCCCAGCTGCATAGGAAATGCTTTGAAGAATCATCAACTGGGATCTCATCTTATTAAAAAGTTTTTACACACCAAAAGAAATCACAAAAAGAGTGAAAAAGACAACTCACAGAGTGGGAAAAAATTTCAGCCAAAAGGCCCTCAGACAAAGAACTTATATTTAGGACATATAAAGAATTGAAAAAAATCAGATCCCCCAAATTCAAAGACCCAATCAAAAAGTGGGCATCTGAGGTGAGTACACATTTGTCAAATGAAGAAATACAAATAGCAAGTAAATATAAGAGGAAAATGTTCAACATCATCAGTCATTCAAGACATACAAATTAAAACACTGAGATTGTGGCCCTGAAGCAAGGCCAGCAGATTGCTATAGCTGCTGGTTTCAAACAGGAGCCTAAAGAGAATTCTTTCTGTGGTTTATTGGCCATTTCAGAACTTTGGAAATGGAATGGTCAATTCATCAGAAAGAAATAGCAGGTGAGTGTGGCAGACTTTCAGTGGCCTGCAGGGGAGAGACCCTGGCGCCTCGGGACCTGCACTATGTGGTTGACTCGGGGTGCCAGGAGAACAAGGAGCCCCTCCCCTCTCTGGGGGGGCGGCTGTGAGTGTGGCAGACTTTCGGCCTCCTGAAGGAGAGAGACCTTGGTGCGTCGGGACCTGCACCATGTGGTTGACTCGGGGTGCTGGGAGAACAAGGAACTCCTCCCCTCTCCGGGTTGTGGCTGTGAGTGTGGCAGACTTTCGGTGGCCCAAAGGAAAAAGACCCTGGCGCGTTGGGACCTGCACCATGAGGTTGACTCAGGTTGCCTGGAGAACAAGGAGTTCCTCCCTTCTCTGGGAGGCAGCTGTGAGCCTGCTAGCACATGGGCTGAGAATGAAACATCTCATGTCGTCCTGTCCCCCGCCCCCCCTTAGCAAGTGGGAGCCAGTGTACTACATACACATCTTGTGAAAAGATTGGCTATGTTATTTAGTATGAGCTCCCTGTATGCAAAGATATGGACAACCATTTGGAAGAAAACAAGAGACAATATGACAAATAGTGAAGATCTCTGGTTGTCTAGCTTTGAAATTTATGCTTCCTTATGTCCCATTCTGTTCTGTTTTGTTGTGTTTAAATTTACCCCCTTTAAAATAAGATTTAAAAGAAACACTGAGATTCCATATTACCCCAGAAAGAATGGCTACCATTAAGAAATCAACCAAAAACAAATGGTGATGGAGCTGTGGGGAAAAAGGACCTCTTCTCCACTATTGGTGGGAATGTAGACTGGTACAACCACTGTGGAAATCAGGATGGAGATTCCTAAAAAAAAAAAAAGAAAGAAAGAAAAATCTAGGATTGGTGGTCCTATTTGTCCAAACTATTCCCTTTCTAGGTATGTTCCCCGAAGAATTAAAAACATCATACCACAACAGCATATGTGCAGTCATGTTCATAGCAGCACAATTTGTAATAACTAAATCATGGAAATAACCCAAATTCCCATCAACTGAAGAATGAATAAAAAATATGTGGTATTTTTTATACAATGGAGAATTATTGAGCTATAAAGGGTAAACTTGAGACTTTTATAGGTAAATGAATGCAACTCAAGGCCATATTTATAACTGATATAAATCAGGCTGACTCATGTATAAACATCATATTGTCTTCCTAATGTAAGAAGCTGAAAGAGTAAATAAGTGCCAAAATTTATAATAGATATTGTGAAATGGATAATACTATCCAGAACGAAAATGAAACTGGGATGGGGGGAAGGAGAAAAGAAGGAAGGGAAAAGGGGGGAATATATATATATATATATATAATAGTTAAGATAATTATACTACTAATTTTGATTTAGTTCATTGAAAAGAATGGTTTGTGTTTATATTGTTATATCAATTTTTCATGCCATATCTCATAATCTGAGCAACTACTTCAAAGATAACAATACACACTGTATTAACCATTGTTACTCTCCATTACCTTGTTTTGAAATTTTGTATCATTGTTTTTATTGTTTTTTTCTCTTTAAAATAAATTTAAATTTTTTTAAATATCTGGTGCTATATGCTAATACAACAGTCTAAACATGAGTTGCTAGGTACAACTCGTAGAGGTAGTCACTTCCCCAGTGAGTTGTGGTCATTCATACTAAGGGACATGCAAGAGATGTCTTTAAAGTCTCTTTGGGAAACCAAAAGACTGATAAGTAAGGCAGGCTTCAGGCCCTCAAGACCCTACCCTTATTTCAAGCTCCTGAGCAACTAATCTGGTCCTTTCTCAAGGGATGCAGTGACAAAGCATAAAAACCCTAAATGGGAAATGGTCACTTGAACTTTCACAGGAGTGAATCTACTCCTGTGAACTTTCTGTGGGGAACCACAAGAGGCTGCGTCAATGCCCAAGGCATCTGAGGACCCATAAGGACATGACCTTGCTGTTTAGTGTAGGCACATGGCCTAATACACTTATGTAAGCATGACTTAGCATAGACAACCACGCATGCACTACACAGTTTTGGCAGTATACAAGAATGTAAGCTTGATAACGGTCACTATATACAGGCTGAACAATAGAGATGCTTGCTGCTGATGTTGGCTCCACAATCTTTCTTTTCTTTGGGCATCTTACCCTTGAAAATACCCTATCAGCCTCCTAACCCCGAGAAGTGGCATAGTCAATGGAATGAGGTGATTGTCCCCTCAGTGTTTGTGGAAACAATGACTGGTGAGGCCGAGCATGAGGAGGGGAGGCAAGGAGTAGTCACACAGGGTCACTGACATGTGTCCCTGGACTCACTCTGGTTACCTATGGCTACCATTTTGACAGCTTGGAAAGCCCTGAGTACTGGAACACTGTCTGATACCTGGGGACATGCTGGAAGATTTAAAAGCAGTAGACATGCAAACCCCTGCACTCCACCATGAGTTGGTGGGGTGAGTAGATTGTTTTTCACCCTTTTCCAGCATGTGAGGTAAAAGGCCACTCAAAAGTGACTGTAAGAGGCAGAAGATCTCCTATATCAGGGTTAGACCAGATGCAGTGGACAGAGGAGTACCTGGAACAACAGCTGGCTGCCACAGAAGTCATTCCATAGGGCACAGGAGCAGCACTGCTTCTTCAAGAAGTGTAAGTTCCCATCACCGGGATAGTTGTGAGAGTCCCCTGGTAGGGTGCAGTGTGCTATATAACACAAGGGAGAGACAGAGGTGCTTTTGCCCAAGGAGAGAGACCTAGGGGATCACTCACCTCTACCTGTCACACAACATATTTGACTGACGTGGCCATGGAGTTATGGGAGTTATGGGAGCTGGCAAAACAACTGATGCAAAAGACGGATGTAACCATGCTGATGTGTCTGCTCTGGCTGTGGGACAATGGGGCTGATAACAGAGTTAAGCCCACAGATGTCCCAAGTAACCAGCATAGATAGCACCTCCTCTATGTGACAAGTTCTACAGGATATGCAAAGAGAAGCTCCATGAGCAGATAACCAGATTTCTGATAAACTGGTTGATGGCAGCAACCTGCCTCGATTGGGTGAATCCAGGTGACTTGCTGCAGCAAGTTATGAAATGGACAACCTACCTAGACTTGGTATCCTAGCTATGAGAAATGGGCATTCAACAAATGATGTTTTCTGTGCAGTACAATAGCACTGATGAGGATCTGTTTACCACTGGCATGAAGGACTTGACCCTGGCAAGCGGCCTGTGTGGCACATTTGCAACAGTGGCAGATGTAGTGACCTAGGCCCCTTCACAGATTGACTGATCCACCACACTATGCATACCTTAGGCCAGCTAGAAGTGCCACAGCAAGTCAAGACCTGTTAAAACTGTACTGCCTGAAGAAAAAGATGGATGGCCCCCAACTGAGCAGGGCCAATCCACTATGGACAGGCTATGGGAACACTTAAGGTCAGTTGGTATCAAATTCCAATGGACATGCTGGCTGCCAACTTAGCCATAGATAAGGTAGATGGGCAGCTGACTCTGTGGCAGCAGTTGTGCCCCGAGCACCAACACCAACCAATGGGCCCAAAGCCCTGGTGAAGCAGACACAATGTTGGTACCCTTCTATTCAGATTAGGAATAGGCCAGGGCACCCAGTTACTCGGGACTCCAGGAGACTGGAGGACCCAAGTGGAACTATTTACTGGTTCCCAAAGAACATGCAGCATCTGCTAGCATTGGTGGACACTGGAGCTGAACTAACACTAATATATGGCAACCTGGACTACTTCATGGGACCTACTGTGTATATAGAAGGGTATAGAGGTCACTATATCAGTCTAGAGAGCCCAGTTGACTTTAGGTGCTGGGTATTTGGCTCTGCACCCCAGTGATGTATGTTTCCCTGGTTGCTGAATGCATACTAGTGGTGGACACTGACTGGTGCTCAGCTTGACACCACATAGAGGGAACTCGGTTTGTCCAAGGACTGTCATACCACACACTGCTGACTCTCCTGCAGGCTCTTTGGGTTGTGTGCATAAAGCAACTACCTGGGGGCCATGAAATATATGATGGACTATTCTAAAGTTGGAAAGGTGGGCTTAATATGCTCTGCACAGAGCCCTTTCAACTCACCAGCATGGCATGTACAGAGGTCAGACAGAATGTGGCAAATGACTGTGGATTACTAGAACTGAATAAAGTGACCCCTATATTGTATGTGGCAGTATCTAATATTGCAGACTTGATGGATCATCTCACCCTGATGCTAGTCAATACCACTGCATTGCAGAATTGGTCAATGCCTTCTTCCCCACTGCTATCAAACCTGACAGGCAGTATCAATGTGCCCTCACCTGGGAGGGCAGCCAATGGACCTTGCAGGTGGCCACAGGTTATTTGCAAGACCCAACTTTGTGTAATGGATTGGTGGCCCAGGACTTAACCACCTGGACCAAGCTACATTATTCCATTATATTGATGATATTATGTTAACCTCTGATTGCCTTGCAGATTTAGAAGCCATCATGCAGGCTAAAAGAAGCTTTGCTGGCCTACGAATGGGCCATCAAGGAAGAAAGGTCCAAGGACTTGGCTTGTCTGTCAAATTCTTGGGCATTAATCTGTTGCACAAAACAACAGTAATTCCCAATGCCATTATTGATAAATTGCAGTATGCTGATTGCAGTCATATGTGGGCTTATTGGGCTTTTGGTGAACATTCATATACTGAGCTACCCTGCCGTGCCCTTTGTACCAGATGACCAGAAAGGGCATGACAAAGGACTACACAGACGCAGCAGAGGCTGATTTTCAGGACTCGGGGAGGGCAGTCATGCCAGTGCAAGCCCTTCGAGTCACTGACCCTACCCTGCCATTTACCTTATGAGGAATCTAGATGATGTTGGTTTGGCTGGGGCCTGTGGTAAAAGCAAAGGAAGCAGAGGTACTCTACTGGGTTTTGGTCCTAGTTATGGAAAGGAGCTCAAAACTGGTGTTCCCTGTGAAGAAGAAGGAGTGGTATCTGATGCTCTCTGCACACCCGTGAGGCGATCACAGATAGCAGACGATGGAAGTACAAAGCAGATACATGACTGAGGGCTGGATTCATACAATGATATCCAGCTCCAGGAATGGAGTGGTCCAGGCCCCCACCCTCATGCATTGGGGAGCATATTGCAGCAATGAGCCTCCTTTTTGACCAAGCTATTGGCAGCCAAATCAGCAGCAGTATTGGAACCAGTGATGTGTGTGGCACAGGAAACCATACAGGATGATGAACTACAAGTTATGGAACTTGCCCCTATGCAGACGGGAAGGAGAGACCCTCCAGCTGGCACCTGGTATGGTGAGACTTATGGGAGCATGGCCGAACAACTAACCATATGGTTTATCATGTTTCAAGGCATAGATCTGTCCTCTTGCCAGAGAATGACAACAGATGCCTTGGCGGGGTATCCACTTTCTGCACACTCCGAGGGCTACCTTCTGCAGTGGTACCTTGGCCTCATAAGAATGAGGACATGTAGGGCACCTCACCATGTAGTGCAGTGACGGCACCTGGACTTGACTCCTGCTGAGACAAACACTGAGGTGAAGGCATGGCCACAGTGCACCCATTTGGCCCCCTAGAGAAGGATGCCAACACATATTGGCACAATACTAGAAGCACCCCACCCTCTGCAACAGTGTCAAGTGGATTGTATCAGGCCTCTGCCTCTCTCACAGGGACACAGATATGCTTTGACACCTGTGCATATGGCCACAGGTATAGGCTTTGCCTACACTCTTCTCTCTGCTAAGCAATCCCATACCATTAAGGCACTACAATGGTTGACTACTGCATATGGGACGCCTCTAGGGATAGTGACTGACCAGGGAACCCATTTCATAGAGGCTCAGGTACAACAATGGACCAAAGGCAATGATGTCACATGCTGCTTCCATATCGCCTACTGGCCACAGGCAGCTGGCATGAATGAGAGGTACAATGGGCTCCTAAAAACCAAATGGCCTATCTGGCCCAAATTTCACTGGATGGATGTGGGTCCTACCTCACATGGTTCTGTTGCTCAATGATCAGTCCCAGCATATGGGTGACAGCCCAGTGGATCACCTCTTGAAGGCAAAGCCAGCCCATCTGCATATGTGTGACACATAGAACAAGGTACTAAGGTGATGAAAGGGGTCTTAATCCTTCCCACATTGGAGCCCATGCAGCCAGGAATCCACTGTCAATGGACTTGGGATTGGCCCACAGGTGCCTGGTGGGGAACTGGGTGTTCCTCTTGGAGCCTTGAGGGGAAGGACTGAGATGCCATGGAAGTATAGCCCTAGACTTCAACAAGGCCTTTAGCGGCCTTGTTATGTTCTTCACCAACTACCAGAGCCACCATTCTGAAAGGCAGAGATGTTGTGGCTAGTTGCCCTTCCCCTGAAAGTGGTAGACCTCACCTTAGCTCTCTTATCCCACTGGGTAGCAGTGGGAACCCAGTTTTGGTATTCTAAGTCAGGAGGTAAGAAGATTCTGGCCACAGTCCTATCACAGGATGACCACATGGTCTGCATCCTCCCAGATGGGTGGGATCTCCCTACAAAGGTTTCTCTTTCCCCCCATCCCTCGGACCAAGATGAGCATCATCTGGGCACACACGTTTGCCTGTATACACCAACAATCGCATTATTGGGTATGTACTGAACTGACACAGCCGAGGGCTTCTCATGAAAGATCCCTACTCAATTGGACTGACTGGCAGCAGCAAAACAGGACTGGCTCGGCTTAGTATCAGTAATGCCAGGCTGTCAAAGTGCTGACTGGGAGGAGCATGACAACCCCACAGGGATTGGGACCTATCATGCACAATGGCTGGCGGTGGGTGTTGGGGCACCGAGTAATGTTACTGAATGAAGCCCTGCTTTGTATCCAGCAGGTAAATACCTCAGTGTGGAACCATGCCACATAGTGGATACCATGTGATCTGTGTTACTGGTAAATGATACAAACACATGGTGGGGCAGCCAAAAGTTCATTGGTACAGTGCCCACAGAATGGCCCATTGAAGAAGCCATGTGGGTTTTTGGCAACACAGGGTGGCCTCCACCCACACACTGGACAGGACACTGCACCTGGGAATTCCCATATATTAAGGGCACTATCAGATCCGTCCCCATAGACACCACCCACTATTGGTATGCTGTGTAGCACAGGTGGCACCATATTTGATGGGTGGCACCAGGTAGTCAATGACCTTGATGATATCAGGGGCAGGGGCCATAGAGCTAGCCCTCTAGATTGAAGCTCTTGCTCAACACATGGCCCAGGCTCCGAATGTCATGCACCAGACTTTGATATTGCTCATCGATGAAACTTCCCAAATGAGAAAGGTGGTTTTGCAAAACCACAAGCCCCTTGATTTGCTAACCAAGGTACAAGGATGTCCTTGTGCCCTCTTGCATATAGAATGCTGCATTTATATACCTGACCACCAGACACAGATAAAAGAGGCCTTGTTAGAAATGGATACAGAGGCCCGCAGTTTAGCTCAGCCAAGCAAGCGCCTGCCTGGCAAGCTCAAGGTCTTGAGTTTGATCCCCAGTACAAACAAAACAGAAGAAGAAGAAGAAGAAGAAGAAGAAGAAGAAGAAGAAGAAGAAGAAGAAGAAGAAATAGATGCAGAGGTGTCTGTTACTCACACTTTGCAGCAGGACTGGCTCACCTAATGCTTGGGATCCTTGGATCCACCTGGAGCTGGGTAGCCATAAGTTGTGTTGTGGTAGTAAGGAGGTTAGTGTGTTATTCTGTTCCCTTTATTGTTGTATGACCTTTGAATGCAAGGGTCCATCCTATGGGCCACTCACAAGAAGCAACATTCCTCCAGCATTTGAGGGTGTGGGTTGTGGGAAGCTGTAGCAGATTGTTTCAATGCCCAGGACATCTGGGGACCCATAAGGACATGAGCCTGCTGCTTAGTGCAGGCACACAATTTAATATACTGATGTAAGCATGATTTAGCATAAACAACCACACATTCTATGTAGTTATGGCAATACATAAAAGTATCAGCTTGATAGCAGCCACTATATACAGGTTGAACAATAAAAATGCTTGCTGCTGTTGCTGATGTCAGCTCCATGAGCTCTTTTCTTTGGAAACCTCACCCTTGAAAATCCTCCATCAGCCTCCTGACCCCAACACTCCAAAAGACCTGGGGCTCTTCTTCATAAAGGAAGACTCCAGTTCTGTTTCAAGGACAGATAAGTAAAGACACCATGGACACTGATAGCCTATCTAATATTCTTCTTAGCTTCTACATTCTAGACATATTCAGCAATCTCTCTTCTAATACATAGGCAGCTCAAAAGTTCTCCATATATGGACAGTAAATTGTCTTTTGACAGGTTTTGCCCAGCCAAGCCGGTGAGCCACAGCATCCTAGGGTATTTAGAGAGCACATAATGTCCAGTGGGTAGGGTGTACAGGCCCTCCAATCAGGAAGTAGCTATATGAAGACAGCAATCACTTCTTCCTCAAAAACTCATAGGAAATTATGGAAATTTTTGTCTCCCAGGGAAAAATAGAGAGGTTAGGGCATTGCAAAGCAGCTGGGAAATTAAGCATGACCTTTCAATTGAGGAGTCCTGCTAATCATGTAGATTCCAAACACCTGTGCAGAACAACTTTGCAAGCTCTGCACCTGATAACAATCTTTTAGCATACGCGCAAGCCAAATTCTGCACCTGGTACCCATCAGAGACTACTGCCTTCAATTCTTCTGCCATGAGATCAGGTGGGTTTTTGATAGAACAGCCTGTATTTGACATTAGAAAGAAAATAGAGAAGACAGCAGCCATTAAGCTTGGGGCCACTGTATTTCACGGGCCTGCCTCACTCTGCAGGGCATACTTGTTTTCCTACTTGAAGTGGCCCACACTCACCCCACAGAGCCCTTTTTGGAGCACTTTCTCTTCTTGGCACGTTTTTTTCTTCTTTTGCCCTAAATAAACTTTCACATTCATCGATTGTTCCAATTCTCTGAATGGGAGGGACAGTAAATCACTATAACACTTGTTAATAGCAGGTCAAATCCAAGACCAATCACTCCAGCATAGTTTGAACTAGACATCCCAAATATTTCCTCTAAATTCAGTTCTCACAAGACCAGCTGACTAGCTTGGACTGGTTCTCTATTTCCATTATGCTGTGACCATGTGCATAATAGCTGAATTCAAACATTGCTCTGTTCATCCTATGACTTCATGTCTTTGAACCTGTTTGTATGAATCAGCTCTGGTGCTAACACAAGATACCATAGTTGGGGCAGCTTGAACAAGAATGATTTCTTCAAGTTCTGGAGGCTACAAAGTCCAACATCAAATGCTGTCCTGACTTGTAGATGACTTTTTGCTCAGTCCCCACATGGTAAAGAAAGAGAGAGCTCAGCTCTCTCTCTCTCTCTCCCTTTCTTTTCTTTCTCTTTCTGTCTCTCTCTGTGTTCTTATAAGGACAATAGCCCCAAAGAAAGCACCTCCTTCATGACATACTATAAATTTATTACCTCCCAAAGCCTCCACCTCCAAATACCATCAGGTTGAGGGTTAGGGGTGCAACACAGGAGTTTAAGTGGGGAGAGATGCAAACATTCATTACTTGAAGAGCTATAAAATCAACTGAAAATTTTCTATAATTTTTATAGTACTTTGGTTAAGACATTAACATTAAAAAAAAATTTCCTGGATCTCAGAATGTTCGTAAGGTAAAGAAAAGTTTTTGTTTTAGAAATGAGATGCATTCAACGACTTGAATTTAGGAAGCATGATAGAAGTAATGATCCTTTCTAACCCAGTATGTTTATTTGTTTGTCTGTATGTGTTTTTGCAGTACAGTGCTGGGATTGAACCCAGGCTCTTATGTAAGCTAGATAAGCACTGTACTGTTAAGCTACACTTCAGCCCTTTTTAAAAATTTGAGAAAAGAAATTGCTAAATCCCTAAATTGCCAGGGCAGGATTCAAATTTAAAATGCTCTTGCCTCAACCTCCCAGAACACTGGGATTACAGGGCCATGCCACCCCAGCCATGTTAACCCAGCACTTTTAAGCAGTGATCAGATATCCTAGAATGATTCTTTGAAGTTTTGGGCTGTTATCTTTTTCAAGGTCACTGTCATAAAAATTGTAATAAAAATACAATTGAGTGTGTTGCTAAAATAATGTTAAAATGAGAGGGAAAAAAATTTCCTTCAAACATTCTGATTCCTTCTACCCTTTTCTTTTTTTTTAAATTGTGATTCACTCTTCTATGAACCCAGGATCTCATGCTTGTAGGTGCTACATCGCTCAACTATGTCCCTAGCTCAGACCTACATCTGTAGGTCAGAAGCTAACAGCTGCAGGAAGAAATAAACAGTTTTTCAAGTGCTTAAATAATATAACTGTACTGGAAATGATGTAGGAGGCCTATAATCCTAGTATTCTAGGAGGCTAAGGCAGGAGGATTGTAAATTTAAGCCCAGCTTTGGAGTCTTAGTGACTTGATGAGACCTTGTCTCCTAATGAAAACTAAAACAGAACCAGGGGTGTAGCTCAGTGTGAAGAATTTGGGTTCAATATCTAGTTCCAGCCTCCCCCCAAAAAAGAATAAAACTGTCAATTCAATATTCTACAGCTAAGTAAAATATCTTATGACAATAAAAGAAGCTAATTAAGTTGTAAAATAAAGAGAATTCATTACCACCTGATGGGCACCCTAAGAAATGTTAAAAGACTGAGCAGAAATGACCATGGCAGACTCAGACCTTCGCAAAAGAATTAAGAGTATCAAAAAAGGTAAAAATCTGGGTGAACACATGTGGGAAACTAGTGCTAGGAGAACAAGGAGCTCCACCCCTTTCTGGGGGCGGCTGAGAGTGTGGCAGACTTTCAGCGGCCTGAAGGAGAGAGACCCTGGCGCATCAGGACCTGCACCATAAGTTGACTTGGTATGCCAGGAGAACAAAGAACTCTTCCCATCTCTGGGGGGCGACTGTGATCCTGCCTGCATGTGGGCTGAGAATCAGACATCTCATGTTGTCCTGTCCCCCATCCCGTGTCCCCCCTCTCTAGCAAGTGGGAGCCAGTGAACTACACATCTTGTGAAAAGATTGGCTATGTTATTTAGTATGAGCTCTCCATATGCAAGGATAAGGACAACCATTTGGAAGAAAACAAGAGACAATATGACAGATAGTGAAGATCTCTGGTTGTCTAGCTTTGAAATTTATGCTTTCTTAAGTCCCATTCTGTTCTGTTTTGTTGTGTTTAACTTTACTCCCTTTTAAAATAAAATAAAATAAATTTTAAAAAGACTGAAGCTAGATCCATGCCTATCACCATACACAAAACTAAAATGTAAATGAATCAAAGACCTAAACATTAAAATGGAAACACTAAATCTACTGGAATATAAAGTAGGAGACATAGGGGTAGGCAGAGAATTCATGAACAAAATGCAAACTGCATGGGAAATGCTTCAAAGAATCAACAACTGGGATCTCATATTATTGAAAAGTTTCTGCACTTCAAAAGAAATCACCAACAGAGTGAAAAGAAAACCCACAGAATGGGAAAGAATTTTAGCCAGCAACCCCTCAGACAAAGGACTTATATCAAGAACATATAATGAATTGAAAAACATCAAGCCGCCCAAATTCAAAGACCCTCTCCAAAAATGGGCAGCTGAGATGAACACACAGTTCTCAGATGAAGATATACCAATGGCAAATAAAGACATGAATAAATGTTCACCATCACTGGTCATTCGAGAAATGCAAATTAAAACAACATTGAGATTTCATCTCACTCCTGAAAGAATAGCTGCCATCAAGAAATCAACTGATAAAAAAATGTTGGCGAGGCTTCGGGGAAAAAGGAACACTGCTCCACTATTGGTGGGAGTGCAGACTGGTGCAACCACTATGGAAATCACTATGGAGAATTCTCAGAAGACTATGACTGGAAGCTCCATTCAACCCAGCTATTCCCCTCCTGGATACTTTCCCAGAAAAAATGAAAAGGTCATATCACAGTGATATATGTTCACCCATGTTTATAGCAGCACAATTTGTAATAGCTAAATCTTGGAAACAACCAAGATGCCCATCAACTGCTGGATGAAAAAGATGTGGTATTTTTATACAATGGAATATTACTCAGCTATGAAGAAGGATGATATTGAAGCCTTCATAGGTAAATGGAGACAACTTGAGACTATCCTCATTAGTGAAATAAATAAGAATCATATTTATAAATATTGCATTGTGTCTCTAGTGTAAAAAGTTATAAGAAATGTAGAAGTAATAAAACCCAAAATGTGTAATTGCTACTGTAAAAAAGAGGAATAGACAGTGCTTTAAAGGATATAATTGCATGTATGTTTAAGTGTGTAAGATGAATGACCATATTACTGTTTTTGTTAGATCATGGAGCAGAACTGTTAACAGTCTCACTGTTTGAATGTCCACTTTGTATGTTTTAATTTTGTAACTTGAACAACTATTTCCTAGATGACAGTATATAAGTTACCAAGTAATGATTTTTTTAGTGTTTTTTTTTGTTCTTTTCTTTTTTCCCTTGGAATTCTGTATTGTTGCTACCCTTTTTTCTGTTTTTGTTTGTTTTCCCTTTAAATAAAATTTAAAAAAAGAAAGAAAGACTGGAGTGAGCTGGTTCCCCATGTGAGACATCTGGGCAGGGACATGGGATAAACCTAGACCAGTTCACTAAAAACATGCATGATTTTTTTCTTCTTAATTTATTTTAAATATATATGATTGTTTAAGGCAAAAATTATAGTATTTCAAGATTTATAATGTAATGCTTTCAAATTGATAATATATGCAAAAAGCAAGTTGGCATATATCAGTTGTTGTCATTTTATTTTTCCTTCCAGATAATCTCAAAATAAAAAATACAAGATTTCTGGTACCAAACAGAGTAGGTCTGAAAACCTTCCTGCTGACAGCTATGGTGAAAAACATCAAGTAGTCTGTTCAAAGGACCTACTCAAATTGATATCTTAGGGGATTACAGGCATATGCTACTAGGCCTAATTCATTATTTTACTAAACCAGAACTGAAGTCTAGATCTAGGCCGGTACCCCACCTCACAAGCCAAAAGGACATGCAGTGATCTCAATCCCATGGGGAAGTGTTGGCATGTCAATCCAAGACTGGTAGGGCCCTGCCCAGCATCCCAAATCACCAGAGGACACACTAGAAGGTGACTCCAGGCCTGTTTGGGCCCCACTCAGTGACCCCCGAGTGGCCTGCAGCCACCTGTGCTCCACCTTGTGAGCCAAAAGGGGAGGCAGAGATTTCCATCCCTCAGGGAAGCATTGGAGCATCCCTCTGAGATTGGTAGGGCCCCACCCAGTGACCCCAAGTGGCTGGGAGACACCTAGTAAGGTCTGTCAAAGAAATACCACTCAACTGAGGAAACTACCAGCAATAGGGATAGATATTCTCAACCCAAGAAACAACTGAGACCTTACCTTTGGCTTCACTAAGGGAATAGAAGAAAATGACAAAACAAAAGAGCAAAATGCAATCTCAAACCTCCAGCCCATCCCAAGCAAGCCTAGGAGACATGGACATAGAAGAAAACATAAGCCATATACCTGAAACTCCTGAAATGACAGCAACTGAAGTAAAAAAAAAAACAACTCTGGGAAGCTGTAAAAGAACTCAGATCAGAAATAATCTCCCAGGTTAAAGAAGAAATGATAAATGCAATGAAAGAAATGCTGAACACATCTAAAGAGAACATAATTTAAAAATTAGAGGAACAATGCGAAAAGATTGAAATCTTGAATGAACAATATAAGGAAAAAAGAATGCAGAAACAGATACAAAGAGATATACAGGAAATAAAAAATTCCATCGAAAGTTGGCAAAACTACCTCAAAGAAAGTGAAGATAGAATTTCAGACCTTGAAGACAAGATTGCAGGAAAGGAAAGATCTTGTAAAAATAACAAGGAATCAGGAAATAACAATTCAACAGCTGCAAGATGATGCAAAGGAAAACAATATAAGATTGATAGGTGTAAACAAAAATGAAGGTGACAAAACAAATGATATCAAAAGGCTATTTACAGAGGAAATAGCTGAAAATTTCCCAAACAAGAGAATGGAAACTGACATACAGGCAAGTGAAGCATATAGAACTCCAAATAGCCATAATCAAAATAAAACTACACCAGACATATAATAATGAACATCCCAGAAATCAAACATAAGAACAGAATATTAAAAGCTGTTAGAGAGAAGAGACAGATCACCTATAAAAGAAAGCCTATCAGAATCACAGCAGACTTCTCTACACAAACAATGAAGTCAAGAAGAGCATGGAATAAAGTATTTCTGATCCTAAAGGAAAATGAATTCCAACCCAAACTGATGTACCCTGCAAAACTGTCCTTCAAAATGGATGGAAAAAGAAGATACTTCCATGACAAAGAACAGCTGAAAAACTTCATGATCACCAAAACAACCCTGTAAAGAATACTGAAAGGTATTCTAGATAGACATAGAAAAAAAAAACACAAAGCAAGGCAAACAATTAAACAGAGTGGAAAGGTAAAGAATCAACAGTAGAGGAGGATGTCAACAAGATGGCGGACTGGTAGGTAGCAGGAGAGAGACCCTCTCTGAGAGAGACAGCTCAAATGCCAGAATAAAACACCCTGGAGAGACCAAAACAGACAGAGATGGACTCTCACAACCCAGGAAAAAACTAAAGTGCAAAAAACCGCTCGAATATGAGGTCCTGGGACTAGCATTAGAGAAGCTAAGATCAGCAAGCACAGCACCCTCCTCGAGCCGCCTGAATTCCTGCCCGACCTGAACAAGCGATCCGTACCATAGCGACTGGCTTGAGCCGCTGGAGCGCAGAGCTGAACAGCCATGCATGCAGCTCGCCCGCACCAGCCCTGCACTCGACCCAACCAGAGGCACCGTGAATTCCCACCACAGCTGCACTGAAGTCAGAGGTCAGGGAGCCCTGCAGTTCTCAGGGACGGGCATCAACACGCGGTGAGTGATGGGAAGAAGACCCTCCCACGGGAAAGGGGAAACCGACTGGATGATATGTTGGATTTGGGCAGGACAGCCCTAACTCCATAAGGAAGTGGCTTCAGCTGGTTGCTCCCCTTGCTGAGCAGATTGGTGGAATCTGCTTGGATTAGGCCACACCCCTTGTGGGGAGCCAGTGAGTCGCTACAATATTACTTCCCTGAGATCAGTGCACACTGACGCAGTGAAGGCCTGCAAAGGCTGACTGGCCCCGAAGGGAGGAGCTAGCGCACACTGCCCCTGGGTGAACTCTAATCTCTGATAACCTATTGAAGTGGGCTAAAGCTCCTAGCCTGTGCCCTCTAGAGGAGCCTTCACCAACAAGGAAAGGGTCTGGGAATTACACTGTACACCTGTATGGAAGGAACCAAAAACATGACGAAAGGAAGAAATAAGAAACAACTCCCAGCCACCAAACCTGAGAACATTGATCCAGGAGAGGTAAATACAAAAGAGATTGAGGGCAGCAATAATGCAACATCAAACACAGCATTAGCAGACATAAAGAGATATCTTCAGGACCTCCTAAGCGGGACCAAAACTGAAATATTAATTCAAATTAAACAAGAGATAAGTAGATTAACAAAAGAAGGGCTGGGCACCTCTCAAGAATGCACAGACAGAAGAATGGAGGAACACAAATGGAGAGAAAAATTTAATAAAGAATTCAGAAAAAACCTAGAATTTATGAGGCAAATTCAAAGAGATTATCAGGAAACTAAAGACTCCATAGAAAGCTGGCAAAACTGCTTGAAAGAAACCAAAGATAGACTATCAAAAATTGAACACAGGCTTGCAATGTGTGATCATGAAATGGAAGATCTCTTAAAAATAACAAGGGAGCAGGCAGTAACAATACAAAGACTGGAAGATGACAAGAGGATCTATAACTTAAGAATAAAGTATGTGAATGAAGAAGCAGGAATCAAACCAGAGGAATTACAAAGGCTATTCACAGCAATTATTAAGGAAAATTTCCCAAGCATAGAAAAATGAAATGATATGCAGAGATATGAAGCATACAGAACTCCAGCCACCTACACCCAAACAGAGCTACACCTAGACACATAATAATCAAGATCCCAGAAATTCAATATAAGAACAGAATATTAAAAGCTATCAGATAAAAGAAACAGATCACCTATAAAGGAAAACCCATCAAAATCAAGGCAGATTTCTCGACACAGACCATCAGGTCAAGAAGAGCTTGGAGTAAAGTAATTCAAGCACTGAAGGAGGAAAATCTCCAGCCCAGATTGATGTATCCTGCAAAACTCTCTCTAGAAATTAATGGAGAAAAAAGGTGCTTTCACAACAAAGAAGAACTAGGAGAATTTGTGACCACCAGTCCAACCCTACAAAAAATACTGAAGGACATTCCAGAGAGAGAGAGAACAAGAATACGAGCATTTCAGAAACAGTGGCAGAGAGGCCTCAGTGAACGGGGCAGACAGTGGAGTGGAAGAGAAAAATAGACTATCAATGGCAGAAAAATAGAATAGCAGAAATGAGGCAGAGAAGATTGGCTATAATCTGTAGTATAGAGGGCCTCGAAATACTAACAGAAAGAAACACAGGCAGAGTAGATCAGGAGATAGGGTCCATTGAGCTGCTCTATATAGGGAGGCAGTGGGACCCAAAACAAGCAGTGCACCCCATGGCAGTGAAAGGGGAGGAATTGCCTAAAATATGAAGGCAGAGGATACTGTTAATGGGGTAACAAGATTTAAAATTTACATTATTCTCACCACTCTGCTTGGATGGATTACATGCTGTTCCAGTTTGTCTAGTTACGCTAGACTTGAGGACATGGTCAGCTTTCTCAAAAATAAGAGGCCATATTATGGTAATCATCCCTAATTTTCCTATCAACTTAATCTGAAGCCCTTGATAACTTACACTGTCTTATTATGACTGATCTTATTTGAATCTGGTTTGTTAGATTGCTACTTTGTATTGACTGATTTTTATTTAAATCTGTTATGATGGATAGCATCAAGTCTAAGTACATAGGCAACTACACTGAAGATGACAAGATTCACTAAGATACCCACTCTGGTTTGATTATGACTTGCTTTTGAAGTCTTTTTTTTTATTTGAAAGAGAATAAAACAAAAGGGGGCAGTACAGAGCAGATCAGAACAGGACAACATAGGCAACACAGTACTTTCATTAAGACAACTGGACATCAACGGTAGCTAACACCATATATCTTACTCTGCTATAGTTGAGCATAGTTTCAAATACAATAATATCAAACATAACACAATAGTATAAAGCCATGCATAGAGTGAAAGAATTATGGGGCTTTCTGAACCGAATAACAGAAAATGATCAATGGGCACTATAATATCTCATTTTTGATAAAAAAATTTTTTATGTTTAAACTATCACACATATTCAAATTCCAATAAGACACAATGTGATAGATAGAACCAATGGTAGTAGAACAAAAAAGCATGGTAGGACTTCTATGAAGGATGATATTAAATTGGCAATAGCTGTCATAATGGTTTGTTTTCATCAAAACAGCTGTTCATATCATCTCACATGATATAGTCAAACAAAACAGGATAAAACCATTCCAACTGATGATTGAAAACTTTGAAAGACTTCAAAGCTATGAGATGAGGACTCATGCTTGCCATAAAGTCTTATATACTCTTATCAAATCTCATACTAGGGAGACTATATGGTATTTACCCTTGTGAGTTTGGTTTATTTCGCTTAAGAGAATGGTCTCAAGTCGTGTCCATTTATTTATAAATATCTCTATGTGATCATTCTTTATAGCTGAGTAGTACTCCATTGTATAAAAATGCCACAACTTTTTTATCCATTCCTCAGTTGATGGGCACTTAGGTTGTTTCCAAGATCTGGCTATTACAAATTGTGCTGCTATAAACATGGGTGCACATATATCA